>JAHBCN010000853.1:0-146371 GCA_019359885.1 Listronotus oregonensis | reverse complement strand
TGATTTGTAGCACTACCTATTTGTTAAATAAAGAAGTTGATAATATCAAGGAAGACCTGCGACAGAACGGTTACACCGAAACACCTGTTCAAAGAACAATTTCAAACTTTCGAAATAAAAAACAGGTTATACATACAAATCAACCACAAGAAATGAAGATCCTTACTATACCTTACATGCGAGGAACTTCTGAAAAAATAAGAATAGCAAGAAAATACGACACCAAAACAGCATTTTCTTCCCGCAACACCCTGCACCCCTCCACCCAGCGGCAAAAGTAAGAACCCGCATCTCTTCAATGAAAAACAATAAACCCAAATTAGAGGTTCAATACGACACAAGTAAACTAAAAAACCCACAAATTTGCCTAGCTTACAAGCAAAAAATCTCAGAGGGACTTAGCAGAGTGGCTGAAGCTGACAGCATAGAATCGAATTGGACGCACATAAAGGAAAGCAGCGTAGAGGCAAACGAAAACGTACTAGACCATAAACCAAATCCTGCGCAACCCCTGGTTCGATGACGAGTGCCAAAATCTTAGTGCCATTAAAACGGAGGCACGAATCAAAATGCTTCATAGCCCATCAGAGCCGACGACAACTAGATTTAAGGAAGTAAGAGCAGAACTACGTAAACTGATTAGGAAAAAGAAGAAAGAACATGAGACAGAAAAAATACTTAATTTACAGGACGACTTCCACAAGGATAATGGAAGGAGATTCTACAAGGAAGTAAAGGGGCATAAAAAGGGTTTCCGCCCAAGGAGTGCCACAATGCTAAGACGTAGCGATGGCTCAGTCACTGGGTCCAAAGTAAAAGTACTGGACACATGGGAGCGCTACTTTGATGAACTTCTTAACAGACCGGTACAGGAAGAACTCGAAAGTCTTGTATTTCAAACAGCAGAGGTTAATATCACGCCCGTATCCATGGAGGAGACAACTAGAGCCATTAGGAAACTTAAAAATAACAAATTTCTAAAAAAAAGCCTCCAAAAGTCCCCAACAGATTTGGAATCAAGAAATCATTTCCGACGAATGGAAAGAAGGTGTTATCATCCCACTCCACAAAAAAGGGGACCAAATGCAGTGTAAAAACTACCAAGGTATTGCCCTATTGAGTCACGCCTACAAAGTATTCTCAAACATTCTGCTCCAACGTCTTTCTCCATATACCGAAGAGATTATCGGAGACTACCAATGCGGCTTTCGAAGCGGAAGATCTACAACTGACCAGTTTTTCACTATCCGTCAGATTTTAGAGAAATGTTGGGAGTTTAACAAAAGCTTACATACCCTTTTCATAGACTTTGAACAAGTATATGACAGTGTTATTAGAGTAAGATTGTGGGAAGCAATGGAAGAAGTTGGTATCCCGCACAAGCTGATTCGACTGTGTAGAGCGTGCCTAGAGGGGGCAAAGACCCCAAATTTTGGTTTTATTAACAAAGGCCTAAAACAGGGTGATGCGTTGTCGCCGGTATTATTTAACCTTGCACTAGGAAAAGCGGTAAGAACAGCATCGGTGAGGGCAGAGATTTTTGGACCAGGTGGACCCAAACTTATTTTAGCCTATGCAGATGACATAGGTGTATTAAGAGAAAGTACAGTTAGTGTAAAAAAAACTTTATAAAGATTGAAAAGAAGCTCAGAGAATAGGGCTACGAATAAATGAAGGAAAGACCCAATACATGCATGTCTCCCTGCAACCCCCGTGACAGAGTCAGGCAGATCATCACAATGGGCGACTACAACTTTGAGCATGTGCAAACCTTCAAATACCTAGGGGCAGTGATAACGGCAGACAATAGTATGCAAGAAGAAGTTAAGCATCGAATACACAAGCAAACAAATGCTCATTTGCAGTTCAAAAGCTACTAAAAACAAAATTTATCACGAGAAAAGCCAAAACCGTAATTTATCAAACAATAATACGTCCAGTAGCAACGTACGCCAGTGAAACATGGACACTGACAGTTCGCGACACAGAGCTTCTAAGTAGGTTGGAAAGAAAAATTTGCGCATTATTTTGGCCCCGTTCGAGATCCAGAGAAGCCAAAACGATCGCCTAATGAAACGGGTACGGAAAGAAGCACCACCAGGAAAAAGACCACTGGGAAGACCTAGGCTCAGATGGAGAGATAACATCATTAAAGATCTGGCTATCCTTGGAGTAGACCAGCAAGAATGGAGAGAGATGACCCATGACCGTTCTAGGTGGAGGCAGATAGTCAAGGCAGACAAGACCCACCCTGGGTTGTAGTGCTACAGAGTAAGTAAGTAAGAAAGTAACACCCTTAGAAGTTTCTTACTAAAACAAAACCGAGTACTTTAAATGCGGAAAAAGAAGTTGTTTATCAAGTACCCTGTGAGTGTGGTGATCTATATATTGGTAAGACAAGACAAGAGACCTCTGCTCAACCTCTAACCACAACTAACAGGAAATGAGTCAATACCATAAAAATGGGCAGTGGGTTGATCATCAGTGACCCGGTTAGGATATATAAGGCGTAGTCATAGGCTTAGATATTTGGTATTCACTTAAAAACGATTAGAGATACTTACTGTCGAAATTTTGTAAAAAAAAATTAATAAAGACAATGAAAGTCCGAGAAGAAGTTTTTATTTACAAAATACCTAGTTTATGTGTATCGGTTTTAGGATCATTTTTATCACACAGCAATAGGTTGACACCGTTTTTAATAATATCTATAACAAAAAAGTGGATTATGCTGAGTTATAACAAAACCTGCTACATAATTTAAATAGGCCTAAAATCTAATCAACACAAACTACCTTGTTTATGTGTATCGGTTTTAGGATCATTTTTATCACATAAATCATTAGAAGTTCCATTTTTCTCAGCCATGACCTCTGCCCAACTAGGAGGAGCTTCGATAACTGTATTTTGATCGTTATGTACTAAAACAATAAATAAATATTTTTTTACTATTAAAATTTATACAAAAATGGCACTAATACAAACTAATATAAATAATTATTTACCAATAAATTATGATGTTCTAGTCAGTGAAGGCTTTAGGATTTCCAAATGTTTAATCTAAAAAGTGAGATATGGGATCTACTCTAAACCGTTGATTGAGTAGTGTTTTGCACTACTCAATCAACGTCCAAACTTACACCAGGGGAACACTTTGGTAAAGAAATTTGTTATATTGAAAGTTGCGATAAAAAAGTTAGTAAAAAAAAATCTTAGATTACTCTATTATGGATAATTATCTATATTTTTTAAAAAACCATATTTAGTTGCAATTTTTTAACTAAAGAAATTTTATTATGCAAATATTTCAAAAAAATGCCGAATTTTTTGTAAAATTTGAGACTTGACTATAAAAGTTGATCAAATTATGAAAAAATTCAAAAATTTAAAATAAAAATTCTCTTTTGAAAGTTTGATTTTCCCTGGGGCACTTACAAAAATCAACTTTTTTCCAACTTCAATTTTTTTTTACCAAAGTGTTCTCTTTAAGGCCAATAGCATCTAGAATAATTTTTTGTAGGTCCTATGTCTCACTTTTATAAAAATGTAAATTGTAAATTTGGAAATGGAAATATTTAAATAAGTGTAATATTTATATTAAAATATTTTTTTATAAAACATACGTACTAATCCTTTTTTAATATGTAAGCTCTAATCTTTGAAAAACACTTTGTTTCTTTGGCGAAAAAACCGTACCTTGAAAAAGTATTTAAATTCTGTTTTATATCTAAGGGGAAAAATGACGTGTAAGGTTCAAGATTTGCAGCGACTGCAGCTTCTGCCAAAGACTTTGGTAGCTCATGTATTTTAAACAGTATAAATAAAAAAACCTACTTAAAAAGAAATTCGATTTTAACAGAGTTTTTTAACCAAAGTGTACAATTGTATTAATCTATGTAAAATTGGTAAAAATAATAGCTTAATAAATTAAAAAAAAAGGAATATAATGCAATATTCATTTAAATAATTAATCGTTAAAAAAAATTAACAAGCTGTTATTAAAATGCTCTAATTTTGTTTTAATGTAACAACCAGTATACTTGAATGCTCTGTAGAGTGCAGGATTATCAAAGGCGAACCTTAAAAAAACGCAAGCGTCTGTTCACTAAGCAAAATTAGTTAATGTGTTTTTCTTGGGGAAAATCTTTGGGGTTATTTTATGCAAAACTTGTGAATATTTTTATTGCTGCATCTAATAACATAAAGAAAATATTTTTTGGTAACTTTTATTTTTCAGCTTATTTAATAATAATGGGGCCATTTATCATTGAAAAATTAAAGATGCTAAACAAATGTACTATGATGGTCGAATATCAATGGCGGCAAACAAGCAAAGGGAAATACGGAGAATTGTAAAGATTTGCGAGGAAAAGAAAGTATTGATTATCACCCATCTAGCCTATTGGCTGGTGATATTAATTTTACAGTTAAAAGGCCAAGAGGCTTTTATAATATAGACCACCATCATACCATTTACCATCATATCTTAGTCACATTTCTGAGACCTTTTACTTTGCCCCAACTACTTAGACGAGTTTAAAACTATCATTTTTAATATTAATATATTATAATATAATCCCATATTCTGCTCTAAACGCCCTTGCAGAGGCTATAAACCAGTCTCTGAAGAGTGGTAGTTTTCCTTCCCTCCTAAAGTTTCCAACTGTCATTCCTCTATTTAAAGGAGGTGAAAGAAACTCGCCTTCTGACTATAGGCCCATTCCTTTCCTTCCCACTTGGCCAAGATTGTCGAAGACTGATAAATGTAAGAACAGTTTGCCTTTCAGTCTTTAAAGAATATTTGGGACGAATATTTCATTTCCTTGAAGTGTTGATGTCCTTAATGACGGAGAGGTTGCTTCGGCGGTTTTCTATGACCTGACTAAGGCATTTAACTGCACCTTTTACGGGATACTGTTTGAGTAAGCTGGTCTATGGGTTTAGGGGGCGATCTTAGATAGTTTAGATTATGTCTTTCTGGTCGATGTCAGAGTGATCACTTCTAGGAGCGTCTTCGGCTGTACTTAATCTTACGGCAGGTGTGCGCAGGGCTCCATACTGGAGCTACTATTATTGTGGCATAACAAGAATTCCACTGTTTCTTTGAAAGTGGGTCTTGGGGGGAATGTTTTAATAACACTAGAATCTTGGACTCCATTATCTTTATTTGTTATTTGTTATACAACGTTTCGGGTGTGATGTATCTCCAACCGTTTTTAAGTGATGACTAAAAATTATTCTTAAAAGCCGACTTGCATTGGCATTCTCAAAAAAAGTAGAAATGGACCAGATAATACTTTTGTGAGTTTTGATGTGGAAAATCTATATACAAACGTACCAGTGAAGAATCGTTAAACATTATCCGAGCCAAGCTCAACGAAGATGATACCTTAATAGATATACATTCTAGTATTCTCAAAAATAGTTTGATGTAGTTGAAAAGAGGAAAGTACTGAAAGAAAATCTGTTTTTTCCTTGTTTTGTTCAAGTAATTCTACATTGAAATCACCGGCTATTAAAATATGCTTATTTTCATCAACAATCTGCAGAGAATGTTTTCAATTTTGTTACAAAAACATTTAAACTTCCCTTAGGTGGTCTATAAACTGATATTACAACAAATTGTTGTCCTTGTAAACTGCACTCAACACTAGCACACTCAAACTCACCCTGAACTGAAACAGCATTAATTTTTTGTCCTCTTTTGTAATTTTACACTCTTGTGTAAAAAAACCCTTGAACCTCCGTATCTTTCTTCACGGCAAAAGCTTGACGCCAAAAAAGGTTGTTTATGTTAAACATCTTTAACTGTTCGTTTGTTTTCCAATGTTCAGTAACACACAAAATTTTGCACTCTTGGTGTTCTTCCAACAAATGATTTAGCTGATCAACACTATTGCCAATTGAATTTAGGTTTTGATGTATAACACTATATTTTTTAAGACATTATTATTTTTAAGAAATTCTTTAGGTTTTACTTGATCTGGATGGTCTGAATTTGAATAAAAATGTTCACCATTTTTGTTGTTAGCGCATAGCTTGTTTGTTTGTCTATTTCTTTCCAATTTTTGTTGATATGACGGACATTTTGGATCCCATGCTGTGTGTGTGCGTTTAATCGCTTGTAATTAGGGCAATTTAAGGGTTTACTTTCAGGGCATTGTTTATAATTATGTTGTTCACCACACTTGTAACAGCATGAGTCTCCTCTACAATATTTTGCTACATGACCAAAATAGCAGCATTTAAAACACATGGCTATGTTATTATATTCTTTTATATATGCCTTCATTAAATCAAAACTTAAATTATCATTTTTAATAAGCCATTTAAAAACTTCTGGTTGTGTTTGCAGTATCCAGCTTTCTTTTCTGTTATTTTGACATTCTTTTTTGTTATAACTTTAATTTTGTTACCTACATCATCACCAAAACCTAGCAGTTGAGGGTTTTGTTCAAAATAGTGATGAGCAAAGGACCAAGACCAAGCCGGGCTAGTCTTGGTCTTGGTCTGGTCTTGGTCTTTCGGTCTTGCAAGCCTGGTCTTGGTCTTTTTCAAGCCAAAGAAGGTCTTGGTCTTGGTCTTGCTGCAAGAGTCTTGCTGGTCTTGCTTTTTAGTAGTAATAATTTAAACTAAGAATCTTAATAAAATATATCTTTTTAATACTTAAATATAAATAAAGATTAAGACTATATTTCTTGCTTTAAAATTTTAAAATAAACCAATTTTAATTTAAATGTACATTTAAATTATTTGATTTTAAAGCATATTTTAAATGAAAGGGTTTTTTTTTTGGGACCGGATTTAGGATAATATATTTTTACCGTCTTAATATATCAATATTTTTGATTATCAGAACAAAAATTTTAGCAATAAAAGAATGTAAACTACATAGTAATTTTATAAAAAATTATTAAAGAAATTTGACAAAAGTAAAACATACAGAAAATTAAATTTTTTTTTTTAAACAAACAAATTTAGAATTGTGTAATCTATTCGTTAAATATTTAAAAAATATATATTAATTGACCATTACATTTTTTAAAAAATAATCGTAAATTTGCCGCCCTAGGCTTCAGCCACTAGCCTTTTGCGTAATATTTATAGTGTCTATTTTTGTTAAAATTTTAAAACACAATCTTTTTTATACATTTAGGGCATAAGAAACCTTTTAGGGATGAAAATTATAAATAGCAGAAATAGAAGCATATAAAATTAAAGCAAATACAAAAAAAAATATTGTAAGCAAAAAAAAAGACATTTAATTTTTTTTAATTTTAATTTTTATAAGATATGAAATTTCAGTGAAAATAATTTGATATGTAAGCATTGGTTTCTATTCAAAAAAAAGTTATTTTAAAAACTTTTCAGTTTATATGAACTTTTTATCTTCAAATTAGTTAAACATTTGCCATACAAGTTTGTAAAAATACTTTAAAACAATCTACAGATACAAGGGGGCTGAATAGTGACAAAGCTCGATATCTCCAAAATCGTCCATGATAGTGACAAACTAAACATACAAAAATTATAGACGAAAAGGGCTTTTCCCCTAAAATAAAAAATTAATGGCGTAAAATCAATTTAGAAAAATCATCACCCTGTATATTATGCTGGAAACTGATATACAGGGTGCCACAATTGAGTGCATGCATGGGGATCTCGGAAACCGTAAAATCGAAGTCGGTTAAATTATGGCAAAGTTCCATTTAGGTGCCTAACAACATGCCGATTGGAAAGTTGTAAAATTCCAGTCTTCCGGAGATATCCGGAAAAAACCGAAATTTGCTGATTTCGTTTTTATTTTTTTATGGCGTTATTTAAAGAGATAGAAAAAAAAAAGACACTTTCTCATGGCCACTTCTGAAGCTGTACAAAACAGCGTTGAGAATTTTCCGTACGACGTTTCGTTTTCGTTAGACCATCATCAACTTTATTTTTAAATACGGACCTGGGTTTTTATTTAATTTTTTTGAACCTTTTATTATCCCAATTTATACCTGACCCCGCATATATACAGGGTGCCACAGATTCGAGTGCATGCATGGGGATCCAAAAACCGTAAAATACAAGTCGGTTAAATTATGACAAAGTTCGCATTTAGGTGCCACAACATTCCGATTAGAAAGTTTAAAATTCCGGACTTGGGGATATCCGGAAAAAATCGAAATTTGTTGATTTCGTTTTTTTTTTTTATGGCGTTATTTAAAGAGATAGAAAAAAAAAAGACACTTTCTTATCCACTTCTTAAGCTCTACAAAACAGGTTGGGAGATTTTCCGTGACGTTTCTTTTTCTTAAACCATCATCAACTTTATTTTTTTAAATGCGGCACTCAATTGTTTATTGCATTTTTTGAAGCAATTATAATCCCAATTACAATGATGTATAAAATTAATATTTTTTCTGTTAAATAAACATATTTTCCATAAGAGACAATGAGTAAAAAGGAACCAATAACTTTTATAGGGGCGTTCTATATTTGTTAATAAATGTTAAGTGTTATAATTTTTGTAATTGGGATAATAAAAGTTTCAAAAAAATAAAAAAACCTAGGTCCGTATTTAAAAAAATAAAGTTGATGATTCAACGAAAACAAATTAGAAAATTCAACCTGTTTAAAATAGCCATGAGAAAGGTCTTTTGTTTTTTATCTCTTTAAATAACGTCAGAAAAATTAAAAAAATCGCAAATTTCGTTTTTTTCGGTACCGGATGTATCGGATTTTAAACCTTTTTTTGGATTAGGCCCTAAATGCCTTTATATTTTCGACTCTTACGGTTTCCGAGATTCCTCAAACAGGAAGTGATTTTTACAATCTATTTATATAAAAAGTATTTCTTTATCACATGGCAAATATATTTTTTATTAATCCATTACTTTGACATTTATATCTTAACTAGACGAAAAGCCTGTCGCCAAGCGAAAGACAATATTAAGTAGCCTCTGTCTCCGTAAGACGCCTTTAGTACAGCTAACGGTAAAAAAAACACTTTTTTGCTCTATTTTTGCCCCGGGGGCGAAATTCAAAAAACGGGCTTCGTTAGGTTCTAGCCACTGCTAAAGACTACCACTGTGCCAAATTTCATGATTTTAGCTCAAGCCATAACTTCAGAATCACGTGGACAGACAAATAAATATAAATACCTATAGTTGGGTCATTTTTAAAATGAAAATTCGATGCCCTTTGAAAAGAAAAAAAAAAACATAAAAAGTAACAAAAAGGTTTAATTTTTATTGTCGGCTTTTTATATGGTCTATTATTACACACGTGGGGAACGGCAAATTATAAAAAGCAAAGGCGGCCGCTAGTTCAAGTTAAACCTATTCGGCTACTTTTAATGTTTTTTTTCCTTTTACAGAGAACCGAATTTTCATTCTTATATTGATCCAACTATACAGTGTGGAACAAAAATAATGTTTCTCTGGATTTTGGAGATTTTTTATTTACACTAGATAGCTAATTTAAAAAAAAGATGAAAGTAATTTTTAGCTTCTATAACTTTTGTACCCCTAGTTTTTCTCTGTCGTAAACGATATCGAAGATGTCAAGCTCTATCGGACTATTGAGTCACCATCTCATTATTTTTGAAATATGTTATTAAATTTACTCGTTATCGTTGTTAGAGAACTATAGAACTAAAAGAACAAAGTGATCGATTTAATTATTATTTTATTAAAAAAATTTTACTTATTAAATTATCGCCTCTTTTGGCAATTTGACACATTTTTATTATGTCTGTATGAAATAAACTCTGTATATTGAATATTAAAATTAAATATTATAATATCAAAAAAAAGTTGCAGAAGTGCAAGAGTCTGCAGGTCGGTCTTGGTCTTGCTTAGTCTTGCACACCTCGGTCTTGGTCTTGGTCTTGCATACCCCGGTCTTGGTCTTGGTCTTGCAAGCAAAAAGGCGGCTTGTTCTTGGTCTTGGTCTTGGTCTTGCCCAAGACCAAGACCAAGACCGCAAGACCAAGACCGGTCTCGCTTTATCAAATATCAACAAGCTCTGAGATAAAATTTTCGGGGTCATATCCTTTTTCTATGCCTGTAATCATCAACATTGGATCAGTATTTTGTAATTCTTTGACTTGGAAGTTTTCATGTTTACTTAAGGTTTTTTTAATTTGTTTTGTTGTTTTTCATTGTGACATTCCAGTATTATTTCCTCCATTTTAAAGCTGTTTTACGTTTTTGAACGATTTTGTTGAAACTTCCATTTTTATTTAGGTTTTGTTTTATTTCCTTAAGTACTTTTTTTGCATTATCTTGATCTTTTATTCTTACCTATTATTTCATTTTATGTTTTACTGTTTGTTCAGGTGTGACCCACTTTTTTTCTCCATCCTTTGGTTCGTTACTAGTTTTTGTTATTTTTGTTATTGAACTATACGTTTTTGTGGTTCCAGTATTTCTATTTGAGATGTAATATTCTTGTGTAACTGGTAATGTTTCCTTTACAGATGCCCTTGAATGGTTTAATGGTTCCTTATTCAAAGATATTTGATGTACTAAATTAAGATTTTCAATTTCCAGCTGGCCAATTTTGTTTACAAGGGTTGTGAGTAGCGTCTAAATTTTAAATGTCGCTGTTCGTAACTCTTTTCCATACTTCTTTGTTGCTGCAAGTTAAGTTCTTCATTTTCTGCGATTTCATTAATAATTATGATTTTCATATATCCAACGTTTCTTTGTTTCTGTCTGGTCTAAAGATTTTTCATTTTTACTTGTGGCTTGTAGGAAATAGTCATTACTTAATAAAATATTTGATGACTTCCTGATTTTTTGTCGATTAGGAACTTCTGGGCTAGTTTCTGATCTTTGTCTTTTTTGTGTAGTAACCTCAGTAATTTCAGGTTCTTGATCGTTTATTACATTATCTGTTACCTCATTTTGTTTGGGCGGAGTTCTTCCAATACTGGCTCTCGGTTTAAAAACATCGTCAACATTAGTACAATTGTTTAGATTTTCCAGGGTTTTAAGAAATCTGGTTTAGTACAACTCGTTGTTATTTTATCCGACCCTTTTTTGTGGTTTCCGCACTAACAAAATTATTTATTTCTGGTCTTGAAATATTTATACACGATAACGAAGCACTTCTTGTTTTTACACCTGTATTGTCTAAATTTGTCTTTTGTCTTTCTGATTTCTCACCATCACTATCATTACCCATTTTAAGTGGCACGTGAAACTTATAATTTTTTTCGAAATAAAACTGATAAACACAGTTTTATAGACCGATAAAAACACGTCGTCCGGGGTAGAATCCACGAACCTAATAATATATATATATATATATATATATATATAATATATATATATATATATATATATATATATATATATATATATATATATATATATATATATATATATATATATATATATATATATATATATAATTTGGCAATTTAATGGAAAATAGTGTAAAATAAACATTAAAAAGTTTTTAAAAGATATGTATATATGTGCAAAAATCAAAAATTGTGTACAAAAAGAAGGGAGAATATAGTGTAAATGAAGTTAGTTTGATTTTCAAGTTTGATGATGGATATTTCGAAAACGAGACGTTTTCGCTAAATATTTTTTTCAGATTCGTGATTAACGCCCTAAAAAACCCCCGTATACCAAATTTGGTCAAAATCGGAGTTGCGGCCACTTTCTTGACAATTACCTGAATATTAACCAACCTTTAACTCAGTTAACGTTTCAAGAACGAATAATATTTAAAAATGTTTACGATGTGATTCGGGAACGAAAACCTGAACTAACCACTTTGGATGCTGCAGAGATATGTGCAACTTTAACAAAAGTTTTTTCGCGTATGGTATTCAGAGTTTTAAAAGGCAAATAAACAATATAAGTAATTATTTGCACAAAAACATATTTAAAAAATTCGTACTATTTAAAAATTTAAAAAAAAATCACTTAAAAAGTACGAAAAAAACCTTAATTTTCAATAAAAAGTAGGTAAAACGAATTCAACTCAAAATTCTAAAAATGTTGACCTGTTGCCAAGTTGTAATAGTTTTCTGTATGACATTTTTATAAGGTATGCGGACCTTGCTTCGCTCGGCCCGCAATGTTTGATCAAAAATATTTACTAAATATGGAACTCGAAAGACCCGAAATAGATATTGAATTCTACAAGCTGATGATTTCAGGGCTATCGTGTTCCTTATGTAGTGGATATTTTTGATGAAGCAATGCGTGCAAATATTGTATGTTATATTGAATTTGCAAGATCGGTGGTAAATTAGCAATTCGGTGTAACTTGGATTGTCTATCGTTCCGTTTTTACGTCTTTTTTAATTTATTTTAAGACTGAAATTTTTTAATTTTTTTCATGTAGCAAAATAAAATCGGAGAAGGTAAAATGAAAGTAAAAAATGTAATTTTTTTGGAAAAACTATGAGAAATCGTCAAAAAAACTCAAATTTGTGTTCTATGACCTCAAAATAGGAGGTGTGCAAAATTTAGCAAAAAAATTACATTTTTGATTAATCTGAATAATAACCAAAATAATATAGGCTTCTTACTAATTTAAGGGGTTGATGAAAATGTGAGAAAATAACTTTTGTTTGTAAAAAATATTTTCATGTTTTGACGAAATTTTATCATTTATTTTCTGAAATGCACACGCCACTGGAATCGATTCGCCTGACGCCGCACAACCCGGGGCACTCTAAAGGCGAGCGATGCGTCATTGACAGAAATTTTGGACTTAAAGTATAGTTCGTCATCTTGGGCGGTCCGCCATATTGGATGTAGAATAATGTTGCTTGGCTAAACATGCACTGTATTCCAAACTTAGGGGTCGTCCATTAATCACGTGATGTTTTTTAGCATTTTCAACCCCCCTCCTCTGGTGATACGTAGTGAAGTTTAAGACTGTCCACCACCCCTCACCAGAAACCACGTGTATTCTTTTAGTACAAAATATCTTAAACATTTTAGAATATTATTTTTAATAACATGTAAGTAAACAACCCAAAAAGTTATATCGGTTGTTTAAAAACGCGCGATAAATGACAAAATAAATCCGCGTGATATCGCACTACACCCCCCTTTAACCTTGTGATATTTTGTGATTTTTGTTAAACCCCCTTCCCCTTTAGAGCCTCACGTGGTTAAAGGAGATCCCTAAACGTCTATGCAAAATTTTAGCTCAATAGGTTGAGGATAGCTGCTTTAAAATTCAGTTACAAGAATTAACCCGACCAAACATATAAACATGACAAGTTAAATAAAACTTTTTGCGAAAAAAATATGTTATAATATACTTACCTGTAGCCCCTTAGTGCTATCTGCTTTTTCATAAGCTATATTTCGATCAATACATACCTTCGGGAATATCATGTTTTTCGGTCGCCATTTCTAAATCAACACGTTGATAGTAAAAATTCACAAAACTATCTAAACTTTTCCATAAACATTAAAGAAATTAATACTTTAACCATCAGTTATGAATATGTACGAATAGTTTCTTTGTCAATGTTATAAATATTTTGTATATTAATAATGTATTAAAATGATAACTGTGGTGAGTTTTTTAAATATAACTATTTATTTTCATTTTTTGTTTTGGTCATATTTATTAAAAATAGGTAATTATTCATGTTTTATCAATATTAAGTTTTAATGCATGTAATACTCGCATCTTAAAAAATACAGTTAAATTGCTTTGAACACTGATGGGTGTTCTTCTATACAGGGTTTTTATTTTAAAACTTATCACACACGTTATCTGCGAAAATAGACAGGTTTGTGAATTTCGCCGAAACACGTCAACAAATTTATTGAAGGGAAAGGTTTTTTACGAAAATTTGGATGGTGCTACTTTCACCCAAAATCCCCAGGGCTTCCGCCTTTATATTTTTAAATGAGGCGAGAGGTCGTGTAATACTTCATTTTAAAGGACTCATTCTGTACATTTTGACGTGCCGCTTTTTAAATTTGACCTTAGTGTTGTAGAATAAAACCCATTTGACTGTTTTTTGTTTTCTTACAGTTACGAGTACTTCAACTTAGCGAACGGTAAAAATTTCATCCAAAGTGCCTTAGTAGTTTTAATGATATGGACTCATATACAAGAGCGGATCCAGCTTTGGCGCCAGGGGGAGGTCACATAGTCGTGGTCAAGTCACAAGAAGTTATAATTTAAATTTGATAATAATAGATAAAAGTAAAAGTAGGTATTTTATTATTTAATGTACTCGTAAGTACCATACTTTAAAATATCTACATATATTTAAAAAAACACAATTTTTCTTTTACGTCTTCTCCCGACACGCGTTATCACTTCATCTACTTCAATGGGTACGTTTTTATGGACGTGGAGAAGTGTCAGTCCGGTTAGACGTTCTTAAAACTCCAAATTTGATTTTTCGTAACGTAGAGAAAGATCTTTCCGCTGTCGCTACACTAACACGTAGTGTAGCCATAATACATAAAAATTTTCTTATATTAGGGTACATCTCAATATCGCAATTTAAAGTAAGGTTAGAAATCGACTGCGGTATCTCCAGGGCCGGAGCTAACAGCTTCTCATTGGGGGGGTGATTTTGGCGCCCCTAGCTCAATTCTTAATTTTAGTTACTGCGTCACACGCTTACAGAAAAGCTTTGTACTCTTACCCACCGACGGGCTGTAGAGGATATGTCGCTTTTTATGGGTATTTTCACGGCTCCTGTTCCGAGGAGTTTGCAAGTATAATTCCTCTGGCAGCTCCCAACAGAGGAACACATAGTGCTACTTTTATACATTTTTTACAGTCCAGACTGGAATCTACTACATGCAAATTATAACTTTATACAATATTGTATTACCCTAAAACAAAACAACCAATCTAAATCATAGTAGTTTACTTTTTTACTTTGCTTGACCCTCACCGATTTCGATGAGTTTTTCCATACGGAAGTTTGGTAATAAGTACACTAAGCTATCATACAATGTTTGACATTTATCAAAAATAGCCGTGTTTTCATTTGTTTGATGATATAAAATCTAATATTACACAATTAAACGCGGTAAAGAAAATTAAATATGTAATTATATTAAATAATTTTAAATAGTCTGTAATAGTTTCCCTTAAAAACCAAAAATGTTGTACAAAAAATCAGAAAAACAGTAAAAGTGTAGTTAGTTTGAATTTACCATTTGTTAACTTTATACATGGTTACAATTATTTATTATAAGTTCAGACCTGGACCTGACCGTACTATTCATTGCGAAAACTCAGCAGGGTCTTTTCCCCTAACCCGCTTGACTTTTTTGCCCTGCACGAGTGGACAAGATTGTTCTACAGCACTGGGCTTTCCCAGGCAAAATTCTGTACCTATTTTTATATAATTGCGTTAAAAATATAGATATAAATATAAACCTGTATTTTTAGTAACTATATCTGTGAGACTTACAGTGTCTTTTAGTCGTCTGCAAGGACTGACCCATACTTTTTGGTAGAGAAACTGTTAGGGCCAATTTCTTTTGTTTTTCACGGAGGCTGGCAGCATCTTATTTTTTTGATATTTTTGTATTTTATGCATTTTAGTTTTTTTTTCTATACAAAAAATGTTTTTATTTTTAAAAAAACCTATTCTTAGCTAACCATCACTAACACACAACACACAATGAACAAGTATTAGTATTTGCACTTATGCACTTTAAGCAGCACGCAGTGAATATAAAACATAAAATCAATAAAAAAATATTTACAAAAATATTATATAAATCACTGTTAGCTAATAAAGTTTGTCGTTAATCTTATAAGATAAATAAATATATTCCCAAAAGTCTCAATTGCTTAAAATACTTTAATACAGTACAGACAAAGATTCCATTGTTAATATATGTATCAAAGCCCGTGTGGTTAGCAGATATAATAGATCGCCGCCAAAGCTATGAGATTTCGGTGGCGCTAGACAAAACAAGATGCGAAAAATGGCGTTGTATACACAATTAATAGACTTTTTAAGGTTACAACGCGTTACAGAATAGCAAATATCAATTTTGCTATTCCGATGCTGATGTATTTTTTAATATTATTCTTTTATTTTGGGTAATTGCGATTAAAAAACTTTCTTTAATTTGACGCCCCTTTAAAAGAAAATTTGACGCCCCCGTCGATCACCTATGGGGGGAGCCTCCCCCCTTCCCTCCCTGTTTGCTCCAGCCCTGGGTATCTCTTGACTCTGCTGCCACTACACCATCCACAGCCGATATTCGTTTACAATGACAAAAACTGGAGTATTATCTAGTAACAATGTATAATCGGTTGCTAGTTATTTTACAGTTTTAATGTCTTGATTATTGTATTCACTTTTTGGCATCAAAAAGGTTAGCTAAAACAAATTAAGTATATCAGGAGACAGACGGTAATATTCTTCAGCAGTTTCAGCAGGTTGGCTATTGGCCATATGTATTTGTCTTGACACTATTCTGGGACATTCAATTTATACATCTAGCCTTTTTAAAAAGCTTCGGTAAATTACTTTCGCATTTTTTTTTTATTTAGTAGAACACCCCATAACTTGGCAATGGACTTAGCAATTGTTAAAGTAAACAAGGTTTAAAATGTTTAACAAAACGTCAGTGTTATTCAATGATTTTAGTAGGCAACCTGTCAAAATCTGACATTTTGTTAAACATTCTAAACCGTTGTTAACTTTAACAATTGCTAAGTCCATTACGAATTTTTTAAAAATCAATTGAATTTGATTGCAGTATTTTGCTTAAAGATACAGTAGTGGTCCACCTAGGTTCTGGAGCCAGCCCAGGGGGGGGGGTCATGACACCCATGACCCCCCTGGATCGCCCTTGCTCATATACCTGTAGGTGTAATATTCTGACCTATTGCTACGCGCTACGGGCATGATGTCAAAGGAAAAACATCTCTTGGCACCTGAGTCAAATTTACCAAAATCTTCAAATATTTACATTACAACCTTTTGGTATTTATAACAAAAACATATTCCAGCTTTTTGTTAAAAACTGTAAATTATGAAATAATTAAAATAAAAAACGAAATCAAAAGTAGGTACGAAATAAATTAGGAATCGACAATTTTTTTAAGTTAATTTTATGCAATCAATCAAATATAAAACTTAATTAAAATAAAAACGATGGCTTTGCTGGCACCAACCACAAAAAAAATCTGTCCTTTAATTCGTTTTGTACCTATATTTGCTTTTATTGATTTATTTGGGGTTTTTAAAAAATATATTACATCTTTCTTTTAAGTAATTTTTTTAAGTCGCCTTCGTTTTTTTTATTTACCTTTTTTTCTTTGCTTTAGTTCGCTTAACTGGCTTATCGAAGCTCCAACATAAACGTACCTTAAATGATGCGTTTGCATGGAATGAGTGCATGTAAACCGGGTATTATACCCGGTTTTCCAGCCACTCCACGGCAGTGAGCAGGGAAGTAGGCAGGGAAGTTGGCAGCGCGAGTATGTAAACACGTCGCTCGCGCTGCCACTGCCTATGCCTGCCACTGCCCACTGCCGCCCCGCTCCCTTCGGTGGCGGTTTTTGGACGGAAGTCAAAGGACAGGCAGCGCGAGCGGCAACGTCGTGTTTACATGATGCATGTGAATTACGCGAGAAACTGGGGGATTAACAGGATTTTGTCCCCTCAGTTTACTCTTTTTTCTATGACTCAGTTGCATGGAAGGTAGAGTAGCAACACGTGGATTTTAATTTTTATTTCAATTTTCGTATATGTGATAAACCTATGGAGTGGAGTAACGTAACGAGTACAGTAATAAGAGTGGAGTAATAAAAAATTACTTTACAACGTTCGATTACGATGAATCGCTGTCATCCACCATCGTCTTTTTCGACGTCGACGTTTCTTCATAGATATCTTAACATTTAAAAATTTGAACATTTAAAACGAAGGTGTCGCCATAAAAAATTTTTCCCCCCCCATACTGGGAAAAAAAAAAACGCACAAATAATTCGGGATGGCGGGAAATGGGGGAAATTTCTTTTAAAAAATCTGCCTAAAATTTAGGGGGTGGGGAATTTTTACGCAGTTGGGGTGTAAACCCGGTAATATTTTTAAATATCAAAATTGAAAAAAAATTTTAAAAAGCGTTTCCTACCCTTTCCCTGCAATCTTAACACATTAAATACCTTTGAACATTTCGCAAAGCTTCGCCATAAAAATATCTTCATCCTCCATACTCCGAAAAATAAGCGCACAAATAATTCAGGGTAGTGGCGGGTAGATGCGAGCGCAGCGTAATAGTTTACTTGCGTGAAAATCCCTCGTTATTTGGCCGGACATCGAGCAGCGCGATGAAGTGGCTGCATGTAAACCGGGTATTAGGTTAGCAAAGATATCTTAGACAGAAATCCGGGTACCTTAGCAGGGGCAAGGGGGGAGGTCAGATTCTGACTTAGCTGTGACAAATCGTACGGCCAACTATTTTTCCCTTTCGTATTTTGTGGCCAACTAGTTTCCCTCAACTTAGGTCAGAATTTGTGCTGTTCGTAAGCAGCTACTGCTTTGTTATTTAGAAATAATGTACACTATTTTACACTTTTTTTACGTAAGCGCTCTTATCGAAGGTATATTTAAGACTAGCTGTGTACAAAAAATTTAAAATAGTGTAAAATATTTCTGAATAACAAACTGAACTGATAAGTGTTGTTTTTATAATGAAATCATTTTACAGAATCTTTGAGCACGACTTTCTAGAGGCAGCCTTGCCGCTAGGCAGTGCAAACAAGTGGGCGAGAGAAAAATCGCTCACTAACCTTTCTCGCTCAACTTGTTGATTGGTTAGTGAGATGGGGATTAACCACGCCTCGTGTTATTGGTCAACATTTCCACGTCGGCAATCGGCACGTAGAACTAGAGAGAAAGGTTAGTGAGCGAATTTTCTTTTTCCCTCGCCGCTTGTTGCACTGCCGAACGGCAGCGTTGCTTCCAGTCGGTATATACACGAAGGTTTAGTTAATTTATATCCTAACACACAATAAATGTTTGTTTTCCAAAATCCCAATTGGGATATTAAAATTTGGTCACATTAATGCAAAGTTCTTTTTTTTTATCCTGTATACAGTAACTCTATAAAATATTAATTTTTAAAAGGGTTTAATTTTGTCTAAAAGTAATAAAATTTAATGTAAAGAAAATAATTTAAATAAAATGAGGTCAAATGTTCTAATAAAAAAATCATAAATAAAAATTAAAAAGGCATTTAAAATTCACCTTTTTAATTATTTTTTTAAACCTTGACTATTTTTTTATAAACTATTTTCTTTATATTAAAGTATATTACTTTTAGATACAAAATACCTTTTTAAAAAAAAGAGCAGTACATATGTATCAACGGTTTTTTAAAATAGGGATCTAAATAAAGGTTGCTTCAGGGTTGGTTACCTCTTTAACCAATAACCAAGTACAGCATAAAACATATATACAGGGTGTCCCAGAAGCAATGGGACACAGAGCAACAGCAGATTCCTTGGATCGAAATAATGCAATTAACTGTGCAATTAACGTAAACTTGACTTATCCAAAAGTTGATAATAACAAAGTTACAGGTTGTCAAACTTTTAATTTTCTTTTGGTCTTTTCGTAATAATTTTTTAACTAAATGACATAGCGGTACGAAATTGGGGATTTGGGTTTTTTTTTAAAGCGAGAAACTCAAATTTGTCCATATTTTTAATGTTGCTAA
Source organism: Listronotus oregonensis (assembly GCA_019359885.1). NCBI lineage: Eukaryota > Metazoa > Arthropoda > Insecta > Coleoptera > Curculionidae > Listronotus > Listronotus oregonensis. The sequence goes on along the minus strand of JAHBCN010000853.1, from coordinate 126,680 downwards.
TAGAGGGCGCCAGCTAGGGCCTACCCACTTGGTTAAGATGGCATGACTTTTTTTACGCTTAGTATATTGACCTGTTTATTAAAAAAAAGTTACTATAGTTTCCGCTGCGTCAAAAATGTATACCTTATTTAGGTCTCCGAAGCTGGCGCCCTCTATTAGCAACATCAAAAATATGAACATGGGATTGGGGTTTTTTTGAGGCGAGAAATTTAAATTTGTCCATATTTTTGATGTTGCTAATAGAGGGCGCCAGCTTCGGAGACCTAAATAAGGTATACATTTTTGACGCAGCGGAAACTATATTAACTTTTTTTTAATAAACAGGTCAATATACTAAACGTAAAAAAAGTCATGCTATCTTAACCAAGTGGGGTAGGCCCTAGCTGGCGCCCTCTATTAGCAACATTAAAAATATGGACAAATTTGAGTTTCTCGCTTTAAAAAAAACAAATCCCCAATTTCGTACCGCTATGTCATTTAGTTAAGAAATTATTACGAAAAGACCAAAAGAAAATTAAAAGTTTGACAACCTGTAACTTTGTTATTATCAACTTTTGGATAAGGCAAGTTTATGTTAATTGCATTATTTTGACCTAAGGAATCTGCTGTTGCTGTGTGTCCCATTACTTTTGGGACACCCTGTATAATAAATATTCAAAGTGCAATTTCAGCATACCGTAGAAGTCCCTATGATTTTTATATCAATAAATATTTTTTTTGGGAAAACGAAAAATTAAATATATGTTCTAGTCCAGATAGGACCCTTATTTTCATACGGCACTAGGTTTTTCAGCGGTATTTTACTACTATAACTTTCTACATTCACAAAATAACCGGCCCCACATTAAAAAGTTTAGTTTTTCGCTTATCCACCATAAGCCACGGAAAATTAACTGCATAGGGCTTAAAACAAAACTTTTCGTTAGTAGTATTTAAAATACAGAGTCTTATTTATGTAATACTAACATAGGTAGGAAAATTTTCATACTCGTCATAGTCTTATTATATAATATTACCTTATTGTTGTGTACCATAATGTATATTCCATTCACTTAGCTTAGGTATCCTGGTAGATAAAGGATTTTTATTCTTTAATTGGTTTTTATATTAATCAAAATAGCAAGACTTTGTACATCAATGGCAGTATATCTGGGAGGGAGGGGGTACTTCAAAAAAGAACATTGGCCAATAGAATTTTTTTGTTTTATTTTAGACCCGTCTAAATTAAACAATAAAAGCGGAAAACAAAATACATTTATTTTTCCCAAAAATGCCTTTCTTAAAATGCCTTGTATATCAACCGCCTTTCGTAGATTTATCGGCCTGGGTAAGCTTAATTAATTTTTTGGTTGGTTCTGGTTAGTAATTGAGCTTTAACGTCTTTTTTAAACACCAAAATTTTGATATACATACTTTTTTTTTCACTTACTTGTTACACCATTATAAAACACATAGGGACTAAAAAAATGATTTTTCGCTTACATTTTCACGAAATAAATTAATTTTCCATATAAAATATACTTGAGTAATGGCCGACTAACGTAAAAAAAAGTGAGAAAGAATACATTAGAAAGACATGCTACGATGCCGTTCTGTTGACGTTTCCCTGCTTGAATAAGCGATGTGGCCAGATGTTTTCTAATAATTTGTTATTATTAAAGGTTGTTTATCAGAAATTAAGTTTCTTTATAGAAAAAACTAACCAGAACTAACCAACCACAACTTCCAAACTATTACCTAGTTCTGGTTAGTTCCTGGTTGGTTCTCGTTAGGTTTTCCTCTTTATATTGTAAATTTTCTTTATCATAAATGCGGTTTTAAACAAAATAAAAAAAATCTGATATCTAAATTTTTCGATTTTTTATAGCCTAAAATAGGGTGAACCTTACTTCCAGATAATCACCTTATTTAAAAATGTACATTTTTTTTTGTAATTTGTGTATTATTATTTAATCCACAATGCTTTAAATCTAAATTTGAACCTTTTTTTTTGATCCGACAACGTGCCAAAAACTGGCCTTTTACTTAACCTAAAAACATAGTGTTTTTCGACTTTTATTTTCATATTCTCTGCAAAAATTTCGATTTTTTTCTTTTTAAAATCTACTAAATAAAATGTGATATTTTCATCTGTAATTTTTATTATTATTTTTTTTTATCGCTAGACGCTAAACGCCAACGGGCCCGTGATTGTTTTCAATACAAAAATAATTTTTAAATTATTGGTTATTTACATTTATCTATTGAAGCTACAGCCCTTTCGCCCTTATGGACAAGCCGCCATTGTTGTACATATTCTGGCAACCATGCTTTAAAAATTGTAACTTTTAAAACAAAAAACAACAACGTCGAATTATATTAAACACGGGGTAATCTGTTAAATACCATGATGCCTTTACAAAGTGAATGGATTATATACCTAGCAGAATTAAATTACACAAAGGGTATGATTCACTACTACCTCGGTTATCGGGATAAGCAAAAAATCTTATAAACATCTTCGAACCCGTAAAGATTATGAATCATTTGTGTTCGAGATACTGAACGGGTAACATCGGAAGAAGGATCCTAAAAATTGTTTTAGTTTAGGTGTAAATAAAGTGAAATTATGTGTTAAAAAGGCACTAGTGAAATGAAATAAATAAAGACACAGTGGTAGTGATGTCAATTAGGTGGAAATATACTAGTAGTGACGTGAAACAGAACTCTCAAAGGATTACAAAAGTGCGTACAGGGTCCCTCACAAAGCCCGGAACGATATCATCGTATTGGTATGTACTGATTTTAAAAATATTTTAGAATATTAGGATATTTAAATTGGTTCAGAAAAAAATTTATTGAAAAAATGTATATTCATTATTTTTAAAATAATTAAGCCGTATGCGATTTTCTTTAAATTCTTTTAAATATTTTTTCATTTTATTTTAATTAATTTATTTAATTTTCAATTAACAGAGCTTAATACAGGGAATATAATAACATTAAAAAAATAAATTTAACAATAACCAATAATTTGTTGATAAAAAGCCAAATTAATTTTAAATATTTTTTTATATGTATTTTAAACATTAATACGTAATATTTTTAAGTATAATATTTAATTTTTTTCTTTTAATTTCAGGGAATAAATGAATATACATGTTTTTAATTTTTATATATGATTAATATTAAAATAATGATTTGGTTTATACAAATTATAATATGTTGACTTACATGTTATCTTTAAATTATCTGACTTATATGAAAATAAGTGAGATGGTTATACGGGGTGTCCCAAAAGTAATAGGACACAGAGCAACAGCAAATTCCTTAGTTCGAAATAATGTAATTAACGTAAACTTGTCTTATCACAAAGTTGATAATAACGAAGATACAGGATGTCAAACTTTTAATTTTGTTTCCGTTTTTTCGTAATAATTTATTCCCTAAAAGACATAGCGGTACAAAATTGGGGTTTTAGGTGTTCTTGGGGGCGAGAAATTTAAATACTTTTTAGGTTTCGGTGAACTTTAGCTCCATTTTTAAACAGCAATATTTTGATATAATTTTTTTTTCAGTTATTTGTTACACCATTATAAAACACATAGGGCCTGAAAAAATTAATTTTTCACTCATATTAACACAAAATAAAATAATTTCTTTATTTCCCATATAAAATATACTAAAGTAATATGGCTGACCAACACGAAAAAAGTGAGAAAGAATACCTACAAAAAGAGATGATACAATGTCATTTTGTTTAGGATTTCCTCCTTAAAAAAGCAATGTTGCCAGATGTTTTCTAATAATTTGTTATTATTGAAGGTTGTTTTTTCCCATTTACCAGAAATGAAGTTTTTTTTATAGAAACAACAAATCAGAACTAACCAACAACAACTTTCAAACTATTACCTAGTTTTGGTTAGTTTTTGGTTAGTTGTCGTTAGGTTTTCCTCATTAAATTGTAAAATTTCTTTATCATAAATGCGCCGTCGAACAATTTTTCTTGATCCGACAACGTCGCAAATTCTGGCCTTTAACTTAACCTAAAAACATAGTATTTTTTCGACTTTTAATTTCATTTTTCTCTGCAAAAATGCATTTTTTCGGATTTTTTCTTTGAAATCTACTAAACAAAATGTGTTCTTTTTATCTGTAATATTTATTTTTTTCAAATCGAATGGAGCTAAACTACACCGGACCCTACTTTTTACTTTTTACTAATACATACTTTTGATGTGGCTAGTAGAGGGCGCCAGCTGCGGTCTACCCCACTTGTTTTAGATGGCATAACTTTTTTTTAGCTTAGTATATTGACCTCTTTATTAAAAAAGAAGTTACTATAATTCCCGTTGCGTCAAAAACGTATATCTCATTTAGGTTTCCAGGAGCAATTGTTTTCGAGATAAACGCACTTTAGGACCGCGCAATTTTCCTATAGAAAATGGGTTTGGGCCAATTGTTTTTAAACTTTGCAGAGTAATAGTTTTTAACACGCTGATTAAATGTCTCCACGGGCACAAAACCCAAAAACCCCTCTAACCCCTTCATAATCAGTCTTAAAGGTCACTGGGAATTTGGAGACCTTTGAGGGTGATTTTGGGGGGTTAGAGAGGTTTTTGGGTTTTGTGCCCGTAGAGACTTTTGATCAGCGTGTTGAAAACTATTACCACCCATTTTCCATAGGAAAATTGCGGGGTCCTTGAAAGTGCGTTTATCTCGAAAATAGTTGCTCCTAGAGACGTAAATGATGTATACATTTTTGACGCAGCGGGAATTATAGTAACTTCTTTTTAATAAAGAGGTCAATATACTAAGCTTAATAAAAGTTATGCCATCTAAAAGAATTGGGGTAGGCCGTAGCTGGCGCCCTCTACTAGCATCATCAAAAGCAGGGACAAATTTTAATTTCTCGCCTTAAAGAACCCCCAAATCCCCAATTTTGTACCGCTATGTCTTTTAGTAAAGAAATTATTACGAAAAAACCAAAACAAAATTAAAAGATTGATACCCTGTTTTTTAGTTATTATCAACTTTGTGATAAGACAAGTTTACGTTAATAACATTATTTTGACCTAAGGAATCTGTTGTTGCTCTGTGTCCCATTATTTTTGGGACACCCTGTATATTAAAAAGATATGATACGGTGCCGTTCTTTTGACGTTTCCCTGATTGAATAAGCAATGTTGCCAGATGTTTTCTAATAATTTGTTATTATTGAAGATTGTTTTTTTTTTCGTTTAACAGAAATGAAGTTTTTTTATAGAAAAAAACTAACCAGAACTAACAAACAACAACTTTCAAACTATTACCTAGTTCTGGTTAGTTCCTGGTTAGTTCCTGGTTAGTTCTGGTTAGGTGTTCCTCATTATATTGTACATTTTCTTTATCATAAATGCACCGTCGAACAAAATGAAAAAAAAGTCTGATATCTTAATTTTTCGATATTTTATAGCCAAAAACAGGGTGGACCCCACTTTTAGATAACAACCTTATTTAACAATGTATTATTTTTTTGGTAATTTGTATATTATTATTGAAAACATAATGCTCTTAGGCTAAATTAAAATCTTTTTTTATCCGACAACGTTGCAAAATCTGACTTTTTACTTAACCTAACTACAAAAGGTTTTTTTCGAATTTTAATTTCATTTTTCTCTGGAAAAGTGCCAGGGTGCTCCTGAATCAACTCGATAAACTTGACGGTTTTCGAGATATAAATTGAAAGAGTACTAGCAACTTTTAAAATAGTTTCGAATACACATTTTGCCTTGTTTTACATGTTCATTATTTTCATAAAGAATTTTATTCACATAATTCCGCTTGTGAGTTTTGGGAAAATAATGTTTCCAAAATTTCGACACAAAACTTTCAAAATAAAAACAAAATTTGGAAAAAAAAATCTTATTTCCAGTGAAAAATAAAATACAAATATTAAAAGTGTGTAAAATTTATAAACTATTTAAATTTTTCCTAGAATACAAACTCAAACCGATGTTACAAGTTACAATGTATTAGTCTATCTTTTTTTTTGTTTCAGAAATACGTGACGTGTGTCGAAATCTGCTCTTTCAGGGTTTTTCCTAAACCAACGTCGCTGGTTTAGAAGCGCGTAGTACACTTTTCCGAAAATCTAAAAAGGTCTGGGCAAGCCGGCTTGTCCTGGGTATATCGATACCCAATTGTTCGTTCCCTGAAGAGCAGAATGGAACCAATGGACTAGTGTAATTGAACGAAAAACTAGCTAAAATAATGTGGAACTAAAATATACATAAATAACCGCGGCGCGTTTTTTTTCAGGGTGGCATAAGACACAGAAGCCAATCACGGGAAAATCGTACCGTCTTTTTAAGTCTAACGTACCTCTGAAAAGAACGGATGGATCGGGACAGTACATCGATCCAGTCTCAAAGTCTAACGTACCCAAAGGACTGGATGGATCGCGACACTTTCCGGTCTTTTTTTGGCTAACGTTCGGAAAAGATCGGATTGATCGTATCGAATCGCTAGTAATTTATCTTATTGTGAAAAATATTAATTTCCAAATTAACAACATAATTTAGCAAAGCAGAAAAACTGTGCTACGTTCCTAGATCTTAAATTTAAATTTTAGTTTAATATCAGTAGATATACCGATTGGTTTCTGGTTCTGTTTGGTTGTTGCTCCCAGGAGCAACTGTTTCTTGCATATGTCTTATGGCCCAGGCCTACGACTGGACCTAACCCCCACTTGCACAAAAAACTTAAAAATTATCCAGTTAGTAATGTCCCTGACTTAGGGTTTGTAAAACTTAAGTACTTCTAAATGATGCAAGTGGGAGTATGGGACTTCAATCAAGTGCCATCATGAAAACCTAAAATAATCTTTTATGTTCGAGACACAAGCTTTGGATTGGAGCAGAGAGGAGTGGAGCAGATTATGGGGCAGTGTGGTGGACATCTGCTCCACCGATGTCTTCAGGTTTAACACAGGTAAGATATATTTTCACTAATAGGAATAATGTATTTTACATATTGTAAGCAAGAGATTAAAAAAAGTGAGTTTAAATAATCTTAAATAATATGTTATTAAAGGGGATCTTAGTATATAATAAATAATATTTTAAGATAAAAAACACAAGATTAATATTAATTAAATTTAAAAAAAGATCCAGGGGGAAATTGGTCGTACCTTTTAGAAAAAAGGCAAATACAATAAATAATTTGTAGAATTCAATGTTCTTCTCTATTGTTTCAGGTTAGTGGGCCCCTAGAAGTAAGTAGTTTCTTTTGGTGGAAAACCCTAGCGATTTTTTTATTAGTAATTTTTGGAGAAATTCTTTTAGTATAAATTTTGTTTAAGGTAAACAAGCTAAAATATTTTTTATTTTTATTTTTTTTTAACAAAAATAAATTTCTAAAATTTTAAGACAAACATATTGCTGTCGTAACAAAGAATGCCGTATCTGAAAAATCTTTGTTATAGGATAATTTTAATATTAGGCAAAACAAGATAATTAACCAAAAAGCCCCGCAGGTGCAAAATTTTGTTTTATTAAAACAGCTAATACCCTTTGCTTAATTACTTTCTAATATTAGTAGTTGTGTTAAATTATGTTGTTATTTTAAAAAGCATTGCGGACGCCTCAATTATTTCTTTATGTAGACAATGCTGTATCAAAAGCCTTTTGTAATTATAGAGAAAAAAAAGCGTTGCAGACGTCACAAGGAAACATTCATTTAATTTTAGGGAGAATAGATAGTTAAAAATCAAACAAAAGAGCGTTGCAGACGCATCAATTTTTTAAATATGGACAATTCTGTTCAAAGGGTCTTAATTCATTAATGCAGAATGCAGTATAAAGTTAGTATCTTATGTTATAGGGAATCTAGTCGATAAACAACAAAAAAGCGTTGCAGACGCTACAAGGAAACATTTATTTAATAGTAGGGAGAATAGATAGTTAAAAATCAAACAAAAGAGCGTTGCAGACGCATCAATTTTTTTAAATATGGGCATTACTGTACAAAGAGTCTTAACTCATTAATGCAAAATGCAGTATATAAGTTAGTATCTTACGTTATTAGGGAATCTAGTTGATAAACAACAAAAAAGCGTTGCAGACGCCACAAGGGAACATTTATTTAATATTAGGGAGAATAGATAGTTAAAAATCAAACAAAAAAGCGTTGCAGGCGCATCAATTTTTTTAAATATGGGTAATACTGTACAAAAAGTCTTAATTCATTAATGCAGAATGCAGTATATAAGTTAGTATCTTATGTTATTAGGGAATCTAGTTGATAAACAACAAAAAAGCATTGCAGACGCCGCAAGGGAACATTTATTTAATATTAGGGAGAATGTATAATTAAATATCAAACAAAAGAGCGTTGCAGACGCATCAATTCTTTTAAATATGGGCAATACTGTTCAAAGAGTCTTAACTCATTAATGCAGTATATAAGTTAGTATCTTATGTTATTAGGGAATCTCGTTGATAAACAACAAAAAAGCGTTGCAGACGCGACAAGGGAACATTTATTTAATATTAGGGAGAATAGATAGTTAAAAATCAAACAAAAAAGCGTTGCAGACGCATCAATTTTTTTAAATATGGGTAATACTGTACAAAGAGTCTTAATTCATTAATGCAGAATGCATAGTATAAAGTTAGTATCTTATGTTATTAGAAAATCTAGTTGATAAACAACAAGAAAGCGTTGCAGACGCCACCAGGCAAGATTTCTTTAATAATAGGCAGTACAAAATAGTTTAAAAACAATCCAAAAAAGCGTCGCAGACGCCCCAATTTTTTTTTAATGTAGACAGCGATATAGTAATAGCTTTTTAATAAAACACGCAAAATATAAATTAAAAATGATCAATATCAATAGATATTTTTTTCATAGAAGGCAAAGGGTATTAGCCATTTTTCTCAATATTTACATATAACAAATTTTTGGGGTACCTAACTGTCGGTTAGGATGTGGTATATTTGCTAGGAGGGTAAAGAAGTCTGCTGGATTTTATAGCTTTTAGTACCCATTTTACGAGGGTGCTCTAATGGCATAGTTCCCCTGACGCCGATCCCCCTGGGGGTCTTTCTCGACTATGGGGACGATGATAAGGTTATAATTAATTCGGCTGATTTCTGTTTTAAAGTTTAAGGGAATATAAGGGATTTTTCTGCATGCAGACAGTGCTGTATTTATCTAAGTAACTAGAAAACCAGATAAATAATTAAAAAAGCATCGCAGATGCAAAATATTTTTTTAGGCATATAGGAGGCACTGTAATATCTAAAAAAATTTATTTTGGGAAAAATTTTATTATGTGAATCAGATAATTAATTAATTAAGTATCATAGGAGTATAATATTGTTTTTAAAAATAGCTAATTTGCCATATTACTGTCTACATAGTAATTGTGTTTAAATTATGCGCAACAATTTTTGTATGAATGTAGCAGTGTATAAATAAACCAATTTATTATCTAAAATAGATGTATTTAATTTCAATATTAACAAAAGTTTTTAAAAATAAAAAATATTTAGCTCCATTTTTCATTTCTTTTCTTTTAAAAGAAAACTATTAAAACAAAAAAGCGTTGCAGACGCCACAATTTTTTTAATGAATGTAGGAAACAGAGTACTTTTTAACATTTTTTTAGGTACTTTTAATTCTTTATAAATGTACTAATTTATCGGTTTTTCAGGGTATGTAAGGTTTTCACATGTACTTATTATTTTTTTCAGGATATTCTGGTTTTTCAATCTCTTTTCAGCATATTTAAATTTTACAAATGTACCAATTAATCTATTGTTTCTTTTTTTTAGATTATTTTAGTTTTTTAAATGTACTCTTTAACCATTTTTCTTGCAACTTTTAATTTAAGGGCGTTGCAGTCGCCCCACGGGAACATTCACTTTATATTAGGGAGAATAGATAGTTGAAAAACAAACAAAAAGAGCGTTGCAGACGCCTCATTTTTTAATAAGGTCAATACTGTACAAATAATCTTAACTAAAAATGTAGAATGCAGTATAGGAGTTACCAATTTATATTATTAGGAAATCTAGTTAATAAACAACAAAAAAGCGTTGCAGACGCCACAAGGGAACATTCATTTAAAATTAGGGAAAATAGATAGTTGAAAAACAAACAAAAAAGCGTTGCAGACGCCTCCTTTTTTTAAAGGAAAATACTGTACAAATAGTCTTAATTTATATGAAATCAGTATATGAGTTAGCATCTTATGTTATTAGGGAATCTAGTTGATAAACAACAAAAAAGCGTTGCAGACGCCACACCACAGAACATTCATTTAATATTAGTGAGAATAGATAGTTAAAAAAAAGCAAAAGAAAACGTTGCGGATGCCTTATTTTTTTTTAATATGGGCAATACTGTAAAAATAGTCTTAATTAATAAATTTAGAATGGAGTATATGAGTTAGTATCTTATGTAATTAGAGAATCTAGTTGATAAACAACAAAAAAGCGTTGCAGACGCCACAAGGGAACATTCATTTAATAGTAGGGAGAATAGATAGTTGAAAAATACAACAAAAAAGCGTTGCAGACGCCTTATTTTTTTTAAATATGGGCAATACTGTACACTGTTGTTCCTATACCAAGGTAGCTGGTTTAGAAGCACGTAGTACACCTTTCCGAAAATTTAAAATGGTCTGGGCAAGCCGGCTTGTCCTGGGTATATCGATGCCCAATTGTTTGTTCCCTAAGAGCAGAATGGAAGCAATGGACTAGTGTAAAAGAACGAAAAACTAACTAAAATAATGTGGAACTAAAATATACATAAATAACCACGGCGCGTTTTTTTCAGGGTGGCATAAATGAAGCCATCACGATGTACTCTATAGTCTATACTCAACGGATGGATGAACATCGTAGTTAAAGCTTCCAAAGGACTGAGGTCCACCTTTCCGTTTTGCAAGTTCAAATGATTGATCGTATCAATCTAGAAAATTTATTATTGTAAAAGATACATTCCAAATTAACAACAATTGTTAACAGGATTCTATTTAGATCTAAATTAATTTAGTTTAATATCAGAGTATACGATTGGTTTCGTTCTGTGGGAGCAACTGTTTCTGCATATTCTTATGGCCAGGCCTAGCGACAACACTGAAAAAACTTTAATTATCAGTTAGTAACCCGACTAGTTATAAAACTAAGTATTTCAAATGACAGTGGATTGGACTCAATCAAGTCCATATGAAACTAAAAAATTTAATGTTCAGCACAATCTTATTAAGAAATGAGCAATATGCAGTAGTGACCGTGTTCTGGTTAACTCGTATATTTTTTCACATAGGAAAATTATTTTAATATGTCAAAGTTAAAAACAATGGAAATAATCTTAAATATTAAAGGACAATATAATAAAAATATTTTAGATAAAATCCTGAGATTATTAAATTAAATTAAATATTCAGTGGAAATGAAATCAATAAGTAGAATTAATCTCATTGTTTATTATGGTCAGAATAAGTTCTTTGGTTGGAAAGACCCTAGCATATGTTTATTAGATGAAATTCTTTGTTGTCTAGGCTAAACAAGCTAAAATTTTTTATTCTTAATCGAAAATTTAAAATATTCAAGAATGCCTATTGAAATTGAGTTTTAATATTAGAAACAAGATAATTCAAAAGACGAGTGCAAAATGTTATTAAAACACTAAATTCTTAATATTTCTAACATAGTTATTGTGAAATTATGTTGTATTATTAAAAAGCATTGCGGACGACCTCAATATTTCTTTATGTAGACAATGGTACAAATACTTTTAATATAGAAAAAAAAGGTTGCTTCTCAATTTATTTAATTTAGGGAGAATAGATAGTTAAAAATCTTAACAAAAGTTGCAGAGATCTTTATTATAATATGGAAATTTTGTAAACTAATTCATCATATGCTAGAATGCAAGTATAAAGTTATCTTATTTATTAGGGAATTAGTTAAAAATCAATAAAAGTTTGCAGACGCATCAATTTTTTAAATAGGGATTACTGTACAAAGAGTCTAACTCATTAATGAAAATCTATTATAAGTTATATTTACTTATTAGGGAATCTAGTTGATTAACAAAAAAAGGTTGCAGAAGCCATAGGCATTTATTTAATATTAGAGAATAGATAGTTAAAAATCAAAATAAAAGGTTGCAGGCGCATAATTTTTTTAATATTAAATACTGTCAAAATCTTATTCATTATGCAGAATGCAGTATCAAAGTTAGATCTTTGTTATAGGGAATCTAGTTGATAAACAACAAAAAGCGTTGCAGACGCCCAAGGAACATTTATTTAATATTAGGAAATATAATTAAATTCAAACAAAGAGCGTTGCAGACGCATCAATTTTTTAAATATGGGCAATACTGTTCAAAGAATCTTAACTCATTAATGCAAAATGCAGTATATAAGTTAGTATCTTATGTTATTAGGGAATCTGTTATAAAAACAAAAAGCGTTGCAGACGCCACAAGGAACATTTATTTAATATTAGGAAATAGATAGTTAAAATCAAACAAAAAAGCGTTGCAGACGCATCAATTTTTTAAATATGGGCAATACTGTACAAAGAGTCTTAATTCATTAATGCAGAATGCAGTATATAAGTTAGTATCTTATGTTATTAGGGAATCTAGTTGATAAACAACAAAAAAGCGTTGCAGACGCCACAAGGAACATTTATTTAATATTAGGGAGAATAGATAGTTAAAAATCAAACAAAAGAGCGTTGCAGACGCATCAATTTTTTTAAATATGGGCAATACTGTACAAAGAGTCTTAACTCATTAATGCAAAATGCAGTATATAAGTTAGTATCTTATGTTATTAGGGAATCTAGTTGATAAACAACAAAAAAGCGTTGCAGACGCCACAAGGGAACATTTATTTAATATTAGGGAGAATAGATAGTTAAAAATCAAACAAAAAAGCGTTGCAGGCGCATCAATTTTTTTAAATATGGGTAATACTGTACAAAAAGTCTTAATTCATTAATGCAGAATGCAGTATATAAGTTAGTATCTTATGTTATTAGGGAATCTAGTTGATAAACAACAAAAAAGCGTTGCAGACGCCGCAAGGGAGCATTTATTTAATATTAGGGAGAATGTATAATTAAATATCAAACAAAAGAGCGTTGCAGACGCATCAATTCTTTTAAATATGGGCAATACTGTTCAAAGAGTCTTAACTCATTAATGCAAAATGCAGTATATAAGTTAGTACCTTATGTTATTAGGGAATCTCGTTGATAAACAACAAAAAAGCGTTGCAGACGCAACAAGGGAACATTTATTTAATATTAGGGAAAATAGATAGTTAAAAATCAAACAAAAAAGCGTTGCAGGCGCATCAATTTTTTTAAATATGGGTAATACTGTACAAAAAGTCTTAATTCATTAATGCAGAATGCAGTATATAAGTTAGTATCTTATGTTATTAGGGAATCTAGTTGATAAACAACAAAAAAGCGTTGCAGACGCCACAAGGGAACATTTATTTAATATTAGAAAGAATAGATAGTTAAAAATCAAACAAAAGAGCGTTGCAGACGCATCAATTTTTTTAAATATGGGCAATACTGTTCAAAGAGTCTTAACTCATTAATGCAAAATGCAGTATATAAGTTAGTATCTTATGTTATTAGGGAATCTAGTTGATAATTAACAAAAAAGCGTTGCAGACGCCACAAGGGAACATTTATTTAATATTAGGGAGAATAGATAGTTAAAAATCAAACAAAAAAAGCGTCGCAGACGCCACAATTTTTTCTTAATGTAGACAGTAATATTGCAATTTTTCTTAAATATAAAGACGTACAAAAATAGTTAAACAACACAAAAAAGCATTGCAGACGCCACCAGGCAAGATTTCTTTAATAATAGGCAGTACAAAATAGTTTAAAAACAACCCAAAAAAGCGTCGCAGACGCCCCAAATTTTTTTTAATGTAGACAGCGATATAGTAATGGCTTTTTAATAAAACCCGCAAAATATAAATTAAAAATGACTTTTTCTCAATATTTACATACCTATAACAAGTTTATTATTATAATTTTTGGGGTACCTAGCTGTCGGTTAGGATGTGGTATATTTGCTAGGAGGGTAAAGAAGTCTGCTGGATTTTATAGCTTTTAGTACCCATTTTACGAGGGTGCTCTAATGGCATAGTTCCCCTGACGCCAATCCCCCCTGGGGGATTTTTCTCGACTATGGGGACCATGATAAGATTATAATTAATTTGGCTGATTTCTGTTTTAAAGTTTAAGGGAAAATAAGGGATTTTTCTGCATGCAGACAGTGCTGTAGTTATCTTAGTAACTAGAAAACCAGATAAATTATTAAAAGAAGCATCGCAGATGCAAAATATTTTTTTAGGCATATAGGAGGCACTGTAATATCTAAAAATCTTTATTTTGGGAAAATTTTTATTATGTGAATCAGATAATTAATTAATTAAGTATCATAGGAGTATATTATTGTTTTTAAAAATAGCTAATTTGCCATATTACTGTCTACATAGTAATTATGCTTAAATTATGCGCAACAATTTTTGTATGAATGTAGCAGTGTATAAATTAACCAATTTATTATCTAAAATAGATGTATTTAATTTCAATATTAACACAAGTTTTTAAAAATCAAAAATATTTAGCTCTATTTTTCATTTCTTTTCTTTTCTTTTAAAAGAAAACTATTAAAGTACATACAGTAATGTATCAATAGATCTTTAATGTTAGGTATAACGGGATACTTAAAAAACGACACAAAAAAGCGTTGCAGACGCCACAATTTTTTTTTATGAATGTAGGGAGCAGAGTACTTTTTAACGTTTTTTTTAGCATCTTGCATCTTTTATTTTTCTTCAGTATTTTAGGGTTTTACATGTACTATTTATTTTGTTTCTTGTTTTCAGGTTATTTTAGTACTTTAAATATACTTTTAACCATTTTTTTCAGCAACTTTTAATTCTCTATAAATGTACTAATTTATCTGTTTTACAGGGTATTTAAGGTTTTCACATGTACTAATTATTTTTCCTTTTTTTTAGGATAATCTGGTTCTTCAATCTTTTTTCAGCATATTTTAATTTTACAAATGTACCAATTAATCTATTGTTTCATTTTTCAGGTTATTTTAGTTTTTTAAATGTACTTTTTTAACATTTTTTAGCAATTTTATTTTTTTTTAATGCAATAATTTATGTTTTTCAGGGTATGTAAGGTTTTCACATGTACTAAGTATTTTTTCTTTTTTTCAGAATATTCCGGTTTTTTAATATTTTTTCAGCATATTTTAATTTAACAAATGTACTAATTAATCTATTGTTTTCTTTTTCAGGATATTTTGATTTTTCAAATAAATTGTTTAACCTTTTTTCGGCATATTTTAATTTTACAAATGTACCAAATAATCTATTTTTTTTCAGGTTATTTTATTTTTTAAAATCTACTTTTTAACCATTTTTTTCAGCAAATATTAGTTTTTTATAAATGTACTAATTCATTTTGTTTTTTAGGGTATTTAAGGTTTTCACATGTACTAATTATTTTGTTTCTTTCTTTTCAGGATATTCTGGTTTTTCAAATAAACTTTTTATTCTTTCTTTCAGCATATTTTAATTTTACAAATGTATTTATTTGATTTTTTTTTAGGTTATTTAAGATTTTCTTATTGTCCTTTTAACCATTGTCTCTTCAGCATCTTTTACTAATTAATTATACTGTTTTTTTTCAGGGTATTTTATTTTTTTATTGTGCTTTCTAACAATTTTTTAAGCAACTTGTATTTCTTATTAATATACTAATTTACCTGTTTTTCAGGATATTTAAAGTTCTTACATGTACCAATTATTCTGTTTCTTTTTTTTTAGGATATTCTGGTTTTTTAAATGAACGTTTTTACCTTTTTTTCAGCATGTAATCTGTTGTTTATTTTCCAGGTTATTTCAGTTTTTTAAATGTACTTTTTAATCAATTTTTTTCAGGGTATTTTAGTTTTTCAAATGTACTTATTTTTTATTTTTTTTAAGCCAATCTATTCTACTACATAACTTTAAATTAAGAATACACCAAGAGGTTATGAAAATTCTTTACTGATTTTGCTAATAAAAATGCATTTAATATTTATATCATCAATAACATTCAAATTTTAAAGCCTCAGTGTCTTCTTGGCAGCTGCTTGAGTTCAGCTTGGAGTAAAACATATAATGAGTAGGCGGCTGTCTGTTGTTGTCTTTAGGGACCGTACAACACTGATGATGGCAAAGGAAGGCCGAAACAGTTGCTGATGCCTTGGATAATATATATTAAAGGTAGGTTTCGTCTTTTTTCTTTAGAAATAAACAGAAACTTTTAAACCTCTAGAATAGTCAGCAATGTTTTGCAAATATATCTGTTTTATTTTTGTAAATAAAATGAAAGGTCTCATATATTTTTCTTTGGTTTCAGTTCCTGGATTTTAATGCCTAGATTTGTGCGAAAACAACCCTGGCGGCGACTCTGATGTTTTGAAGCACGAAACACACACGAAACGATTACAATTCAAATAAAGGAGACATATTATTATTTCCCAGCAAAATGGCGGCTATACCTCCGCGAGGAAAATGATCTTACTTTTCCGCCAATTCATTAAATCGTGCTGCTCTTTGTTAGTTATGTAAGTAGTGACACCAGTGTGATACCGGTATGTTCAGTGGCGTAGCCAAGTGGGGGGCGACTGCCCTCCCCCTGCCCCTCTAGACCAGCGCCCCTGCGCCCAAACAAACCTACCGTATATAAAACAGGTATTATTTACAACATACTATGCTGTGCTTTAAACATTTTTTACTTGCTGGTGTAATTTTAGAAGTCATATTTTAAAATAATAATTGTCCACACTTTTGTTAATAATTTTTCTGTTCCACAGTGTCAGCGGAGCGGTTATTCTCTTCAAAAGCACTAACACCGTGGAAAAGCCGCTGAGCGCGGCGTCCGTTTGTGGCGGCATTTCTTTTTATTGTGTCGGTATTGGATATATTCCAGAATTGTTTACTTTATTTTTTAATATTGCAAATCGGCAGATTTCAAACGTATGTTATTTATTTCTGGTACTCATATTCTCCTCTTTGTGGTGTTATTTAGTCGTTTATTGTCTATGCAAGGGTAAACTTGTTAATAGTAAAAATGGATAAAAAGAAAAAAAGTCAGGTGCTGAATTCAGGAAGGAATATCGTGAAAAAAAAATGATGTTAGCGCAACACACAGCCAAAAATTACAAGATTTTTTCAAAAAACTGCTGGGTAAGAACATTTTTTTATATTGTCATTATTTTTCCTTTCTGGCCTAAAGTTTCAAATATAGATTTGTTTGTTTATTGTTGTGTGTTTTTTTTTTTAATAAAAATGTTTTAAGAAATAGAGCGCCCCTTTAAACGTTGGCCCCCCCCGCCCTGAAAGGTTGACTACGCCACTGCCCAGAAGGCAGATTTATTTTATTAATTTTTGTTAAATATTCAACTTTTAAAAACTATTTTGGATATGTACTTACTATTAGAACTGTAATGTATAATATTTTTAAAAAATTAAGACTTATATTACTTGTAAACAAAACAAAAAGGCAAACAGATTACGTCACAAATACCGAATTGACATTTAAATTGGTTTATATGCAGAGACAAACAACTTATATGGGCTTAAATGGGATCGAGCACTCCTTGTTAGGTTTATTACCCTTGCATCTGACTCATTTATATACCTATAAGTTCCAAAAATAATTTACTTTTTAAATACATAGAACGTTGAAGATGTAAGTTGTAAATCCTACATCCTACCATGTATGCCATGCATTTTCTGATCAAGTCACAAAATTTCCTGCTGCACAAGCAGATTTAGGTTTTTTTCTTCTTCTTTTATTCTTATGGCGTTGGCTGCCACTTTTTTGCTTTCAGCGCCATTCGCCAGCACATTAGAGACGACCTCAGGATGGCGAGCTCGAGACTCCCTGTTGTAGGTCGAAGAATGCATCAGTAGTATAGTGATATATAGAAATGTTTTGTATGTTTTGTTTTTTTTTTCTATTGAATTGATGTATGAAATGTTAGTTAACAGATAGCACAACAAAGGACAAAACTCTTCTCGCTCCCGGGCAACGGAGGAGCAAGGTTTTTTTCAACGTATCCATTCTTTTGTTGGCAGATGTCAGTTGTCACTACTTTTTCTCAAGGATTATTGTACGAGCTACGAATATACCTTCTGAAGGCAGCCTCGCCGCTCAACCCTGTTTTTTTCTCTTTTGTACGCTTATTCGCCCAATCTTCGGACGACCAATATTATCATGCGGAGTGAGAGAAAAAGGTTATACCCCTGTTTTCTTTCTATTTCGTACGCTTGTTCGCCCGGCCAAGCAGCAAGGCTGCCTCCGTAGGTATATTCTTAAAGGGTAAGAGATATTATACACCAAATTTTTTCTAGATAATCACAACATACCGGGATCACAGCATAACCAACAGAAAGTAGCACCCTTTCATGAATTGATGGGAAAGTACGGTCATTTTTCTTGCGGAAGTTTAGCCAACGTTTTGCTAAGATATAATCTGTCTGCTTTATTTGAATTATAATCGTTTCTTTCATGTTTTGTGCTTAAAAATATCAATAGCGCCGCCAGCGAGAGATTGTGCTGCCTGTAAGTTATGCTGTGCACAAGTAAATATGTTACAATGGTAAGTTAGCAAAAATTTGCTTATAGAATGTGTTTAGACGACATCTGCGTTTTGTTCTATGGATTGAAAGATTCTTTTGTTTGATTCCCATAATCACCGGATATGTCTGTCCTTATCCAACATACCGAAATCATACTGCTTTTACCTTAGTAAATTACCTCGGTTAAGATTTAAGGTAAAAGAGAAGGGGATTTCCTTTTTTGCTTATCTCTCCCGCAGGCGTCGGTAAAGAGAGACAGATAGGGTACCGCGATCTTCTTTCTGTTTCTAACCGTCGGACGTTTTCGCGTACCGGCAGCCGTATGTCATCCTTGCTCTATCTATATAAGTTGGTTAATTTTCCAACGTTGCCAAGCTTTGCACTATTGCGGATTAGATCAGAAATTACACGAAGAGACGAAACACACGGTTTCGAGTTCCTGTTTGACCTCCGGTCAGTGAAGTGCTCGCGATAAGAAAACTACATAGTTTTTTCCGGGAAGGCGGCTGAAGGCGCTGTATCAACAGCTTTTACCATCGGGGATCAAGGAGAAACTCAAGCCAAACGATGGAGTCCTTCTTCTGGAGCTAAGCGCCGTGAACGAAGATTCCTATACCTGTTTCTTTCTGAGAGCCCCACGCACGAGGAATTTTCCTAATGGCGGAAGATGGTTGCGCGCTCAGCAGGAAGGAGCAGTACTGACAGAAAGCGGTTATGCGTGATACCGGTAGCAGTTTCTGGTCTGACTTCCATTTTTTGTGACTTGCAAAGATAAGAAATTTTTTTGGAAAATTTTAAGTTTTGTGAAAATTTCGGAATTTCCGGGGGTTTCGAGCCCGACAATCCAGAAATTTCACTGACGAAGCCTGGGAAAGCTCACGTTGTCCGCAATGTGTGTCTGGAAAGGGGAGAGCTGGCAAACGATTTCCTGGAAGAAATCAAAGCCAAAAAACGGAACAAACAAACAAACAACCACAATAAACAACACACGGTTTATGTTTACGTCTACGTGCACTTTGTTTACAACCTTTATTTTTTTTTAATTTAAGTTCTTTTGCGATGTGGGTGTGCTTCTAATTCATAAATTTATTTTTCCTTTTAGTAAAATATTATACTTACAATAGATCTAATGGTAACAAATCTCGATTACTTTAGTAGTTTTGCTTTTATTGCGTTCAAAATAACCTGTAAACAACCAAAATGAATTTCCAAAGGTTGGCGGAGCTCTCTAAATCCTTTTCTCCTAGATCAAAATGGAAAATTTTAAGAAAAACTTTTAGTTCAACTAAATATCCTGTAGATTATGAATTTATTCAAAGAAGCTCAATTCCCACAATGCATTTTCAAGCGTCTCTACCTCGTCTTCCCATACCAAAGCTTGATTTAACCTGTGAACGATACCTAACAGCTCAAAAACCTCTTCTTATAGACGAAGCATACCGAAAAACTGAAGCCAATGTAAATCAATTTAAAGATAATGTAGGAAAGCAACTGCAACAACTTTTAAAGAACTATAACCAGCAAAACAAGCACACTAGTTACATATCAAAACTCTGGTTTAATCATTATCTAATGGATCGAAAGCCAATACCCATAAATAGCAATCCAATGCTTGTGATGCATAATGACCACCGTATGGAATATAATGATCAACTTATTCGATGTACTAACTTAGTCATCAGTAGCATCAGATTTTACAAATCTCTTCGAGCAAACTTACTGGAACCAGAGGTATATCATCTTAATCCAAAAAGAAGTGATACTGAAGCATTTCGACATGTGTGCAGTTGTTTACCAGAATCTCTCTCTTGGTATGGCGCTTATATGTTTAAGGCTTATCCTCTTGACATGTCACAATATCCTAGTCTATTTAACTCTACAAGGATACCTGAAACTGACAAAGATAGACTAGTAAAAAATCTACCTGGAAACCACATTACTGTGCAACACAAAGGACATTTTTATGTGTTTTCAGTTTTAGATAAGTATGGCGAAATATTAAAACCAGAGAAAATATTAGCAAGGCTCAAATTTATTATGGAAGATGATGTTGAAAAAAATCAATTTCCAATAGGAGTTTTGACAAGCATGGAAAGGAATCGTTGGGCTACAATAAGGCATGAGCTAGCAGAAAATGGAAATGAGGCTTCTCTTAAGTTGATAGACTCTGCCTTGTTTAACGTTTGTCTTGATGATGTTTCTCTAAATAAAGACGTCTATGCAACTATAAGAAATTTCTTACATGGAGATGGTGAAAACAGGTAGACTAGTCATTCTCTCAAATCTCTTATTATGTCTTGAGAATATTTTTATTTGTCTAATGGTTGTAAAAAACTGAACTGAAAACTTGCTCTTTAGTTAGATGAAGAACTGCTATTATTTATTTTTACTAGTTGTTTTGTCACATTAGGCTTAGTGCATTATATTAGATAGTTGAAGTATTAGAGTAAAATGAAATTAAACTGCAGCCTAACCAAATTAAGAATGGAATAAGCAAAAATAAATGAACAATAAATCACCTCATTAGTTGACTGCATCAGAAACCATGGTTACTAAAGTTTTAGACCAATGGAATTAGTTCTAATTCATTTGGTTTTGCTTATGTCATTTGCAGTTTGTACCATAAGCTTGGAATATTGGAATTACTTAGTGAATAAAAAGTTTCACTTTGGACAAACAATTTATTTTTAGATGGTTTGATAAATCTTTTTCTCTTCAAATAAGTAAGGATGGGGTGGCAGCAATCAACTTTGAACATTCGTGGGGTGATGGAGTAGCTGTTTTAAGATATGTCCAAGATATTTATAAGGATTCCATTGAAAATCCATTTGTTCATCCTAAGACTACTCCTTATGATGATGATATTAACAATATTAGAAGACTTGGTAATATTAAAATCAACTTTTATAAGGGTTATGTTCTGTACAAACATTTATTGTATATGTTGCATTTCAAGCTTATGTTTTTTTTTGCAGATATAAAATTAAATGACACACTAAAAAGTTGTATCCAAGAAGCCAAAAACGATTACAAACATTATTGCAAGGCTCTAGATATTGACTATCTTATTTTTGATAGAGTAGGTAAAAACATCTGTAAGAAACAAGCTGTCAGTCCTGACGCTATAATGCAATTAGGTTTTCAAGTAAGTGCTTAGATTTTTTACCTCTAAATCAATTTTCTGACATACCAGGTTGTTCAAAAAGTTTTTTCATTCGATAAGAGAAACACGATGTTTGCAATAAATTTTATTATTCAATACAAGCCCCTGAACTTCAATACACATTATGGATGCTATGCTGTTTGATAAAAATCGTGTCCCATGGATGCATTTTGTGAGATGTAAGAACAGCCAGAAGTCAGAAGGAGCTAAATTTGGCAAATAGGGGAATGTTGCAACAATTTATTCCCTAATTCACTGATTTTCGTAATGGCTTTTTGAGCTGTGTGAGAATGTGTTGTCTTACATCCAGCTGGTCCAAAAAGTTACAATAATTATCTGAGTTAAGTTGAGGTAATTTACAAAAAAAAATCTTTTTCATCCCAAAAAACTTATGCCTTCATTGTTTTAATTTAAAATCATATTGAGCCAATAAGTCTCAGCCATAGTGCCATTGCTAGCAAATGCGGCTCCCATTTGGCACACAGCCTTCTGAAACCTAAAACTTCAAAACTATTTTTTGATCTGTTTAATAAAAACCCTAGGGCTTCTACTAAATTTCTCCCAGTTAATCAGCGATGTTCCAAAATCATATCCTGTACAGAGTGGCCAATTGAAATGCGAGGTACTGTATCTGGGAACCTATCCATCGTCGAGGTTTGCGGCAAAAAAGTTATTACTAAAACGGCCAGTTCAAAAATATTTTCAAGTTTCTAAAATGGCCGCTAATGTTTCTGTGACTCTGTTTCTCAACAAAAAAATATCTGATCTTTAAAGTCGACGATAATCTGAACCTTTTTTGTTTGACAATTTTTGCTGTTATCTCTAAAAATAAAGTGGTGGGGGGTATTCAAAAGTTTTCGTAAAAAAACCCCTTAATAGTCTAAACGGCTCAGCCGATTTTAACAAACTTGGGCTAGTTGAAAAGAGCTATTCTTGGGATAGAAATGTTATAATATTTAAAGCTTTGTTAGTTTCACATGTCGCCGAGAAGGCTTTTTTCGATATTCCGACAGAAATTTAGTTTAAGAAAATTGAAATGTAAGGGATTTCGTATAAAATTTTTTTAGCCTAAATTTTAAGTTTGGAATAAGATATGGAGATGCGCTTTTCGCGAGCTTGTTTGGGCATCATTTAGCTACTTTTTCATGAAAAAAAAATCATACCAATGCATTTAATTTTTTTAAGAAAATTACCCATTTTTGTAGGAATGTTGAAAAAAGCCCTCTAGCGACGACATTTGAAACTAGCAAAACTTTAAATATTATAACATTTATAGACCGAGAATAGCTTTTTTTAACTAGCCCAAGTTTGTTAAAATCGGCTCAAATGTTTCGAAGATACAGGTCGTTTTTTACGTAGACTTTTAAATATCCCCCACCACTTTATTATTAAAGACACAGCAAAAATTGTCAAACAAAAAAGTTTCAGATTATTCTCGACTTACAGATCAGGTATTTTTTTGTTAGGTTAATATAGCGGAATTTACAGAAACATCACTTTTTTAGATTCAAGATTGCAGTTACGCCCCCTAGCAGCCAATTCAGAAACTTAAATATATTTTCCAGGTTTTTCTCTTGGCCATTTCAGTAATAACTTGTTTTTGCCGCAAGCCTCTACGATGAATAGGTTCGCAGATACAGAACCTCGCATTCTTAGTTGGCCACCCTGTACTTTTGCTACGATGGTGGGGTTGCACTTTTTGGACGTCCTTCACGTGGATCTTTCCAGCCATCTCTTATCGAACGACAAAACTTATTATACAGCCTGTTACAGTTACTATTTTGCGATACTTTTAGGTAGGATATCATAAAATGACTGGAAAATTCGTCCCTACATATGAATCGTGCAGTACTGCAGCATTTAAACACGGCCGTACCGAAACAGTACGACCCAGTACCACCCTCACTAAGGTAACACATTTAACACCAAGCTTTTGCATCACAACCTATATAATTAAGAGTAGGCATTTGCTTTAGCAATCAACTCCAACGAGAAGCCATCGATAAACGAGCTCAAACTTATGATTGGAGATTGTTCAAGGCTCCACAATCAGCTGACAAGAGAGGCTGCCATGGGCCAAGGCTTCGACAGACATTTGTTTGCATTAAAACACTTTGCAGAGAAGACAAATGCAGTGTGTAACATATTCGATGATCCCGACTATGCATATTTAAATCATATTATTTTAAGTACCAGTACGCTGAGTTCTCCCGCTATTTACGCCGGTGGATTTGGTCCAGTGGAAAGGGATGGTTTGGGAGTAGCGTATGTATCTTATTATTATTTAGGAAAAATAAAATGTACAGAAAAAACATTATTTTCCATAATTTGTTTTATATTTAAGATATATTTTGTAGCTACATAATACGAGACGATGAACTAGGTGTACTGGTGACAAGTTACCCTCCATATCAAAACGGATCTGATTTCATTGAGGCCTTGCGTGAAACCTTTGCCGAGCTTGTAAACATTTTGGATGATTAATTATACTCACAAATATATTGGTGATAAAATGGTGCATGTTAGGCTTCATTTATTAAATCTATTATACTATTTTTGGAAAATATATGGTTCGTTTATTTTTTCAATAAAAGTTTACAATTTTTTTTTAATTGCTGTGTTGTAATTTCTTAAATTACATAAACAAATCCTATTTGATTTTTCCCAATAAACTAAGTGACAAAGAAAGTTAAACCCATAGGTAATATTTTATATCTTATGTCAATAATATTTTGCAAGTGTATTTATTTTCAGTCAAGTAAAAAATGATTAATTTATTAGCCTTATCTACAGCTTATCTTGTTGTTTTGAGCTGTTTTTGGACCAATAAGGATAGAAAATGGGAGAGAAACAGCTGTCATACATTAAAAAATGGTAAAAACATGCGATATGACCGATCCGGTCCGTCAAATTTTAATCTTTGTTTGGAGTTGTTTTAAACACGAGTTTACTTGGAAATATGGGGTTTTTATTTAATTTGTAGGTAGAAAAATATGCAGTATGCACTTCAAATGTAATAATTTGGTGTATGGTTCAATATCAGGGCAACATCTTACAGACTTTAACCAGTCCGACTGTCAACACAGAACCGCTTTTATTCGGGATTTCGTGTCATGCGCATTGCAAGCTTGTTCCTCCTGGCTTTCTACGCGGAGTGGTAGTGCGCATGACATGAAATACCAAAAAGCTTGATCTAAGTTGTGCCACTTCTCATTACGGATTGTTTCTCTATTCCTTTTCATCCTGATTGTTTCGAACCTGTTTAATTGAAATTTTACATTTTTTTATATTTGTAGTTTAAAAAGTTTGTTTTAAAGTGCTTAATTTTAACAGACAATATGTACTAAGTGTAAATAGTCCGGGAGGCCACCGCAAAAACCAACCCAAAAAGAGATCCACATAAAACATTTTTTTTTACATTTCTATGGACAATAGTCAATTTAAAGCCGCACTGCACTGCTGCCTCAGCTCAGCAGGTTTAAATAAAAAAAAATTACCTAAAAAAAATCGTGAAAAATCGTTTTTTTTAATGTTACTCGAAAACTATTGATTTTGGGAAAAAAAGGTATATAATCAAAACTGATGGTCTAATAAAACTACGTCAGTTTTTATTTTTTTGGTAGCCCTTTTAGTTTTTGAGATATTAACGATTTAAATTTAAAATACAAACGCAAATATCTCAAAAACCAAAAAACAAAAAATATGCCTTTTAGTAAGCTCTATAAAAAAGGTTATACACACATTTTTAATAAAATATGTAATAAAGAAGATTTAAGCATTTCGCCATTATAAAATTTCGCTAATAATATTTTTCTTTTGGCACAAGTATACCAGCTCCGATCCATCTAAAAATTAATTCTAAATGTTCTGGTTATTGAATGAAACAAATTAATACACATGTGCCTTGAGGCAATGGGGGATAACCTGGTGGCACAGATTTTTTTATTTTTTTTTTGTGCAATAACTGTACGCATTTCGATCTACCCAAAACTTTAACTAAAATAAAATTAAAATTTTATTTAATAAAAAAAAGTGCCTCTGGGTGTTATATACCTGGCAGACATTTCTTGATCTTCTATGTTACTATGTATATAGCTCATCCTTTAAATATTTTTATTATCGATTTAAATACTGATATTGAT
Organism: Listronotus oregonensis; assembly: GCA_019359885.1. Taxonomy (NCBI): domain Eukaryota; kingdom Metazoa; phylum Arthropoda; class Insecta; order Coleoptera; family Curculionidae; genus Listronotus; species Listronotus oregonensis. Next base: position 100,708 of record JAHBCN010000853.1, on the reverse strand, counting down.
AATTTATAGACAGTTACTCGTTCAAAATGATCTTGAGAAATTTTAATCATATTTTTAACATATTTTTTTTTTTAGTTTATTTAGCATTAAACTTTTAAAACATTTCTCTTATTAAGTTATTTACTTCTTCTAGGCTTAAAGCCATTTTTATTTAAATTATAGTATTTATCCATTTATTTACTACTTTAAAATATGATCAAATTAAAGTTTCAATATTAATTTTACCATAAAAAAAACCTTAAAAACAAAATTTTTCATGTTAAAAAATATGATTAAAATTTTCTCAAGATCATTTTAAACAAATAACTGTCTTTATAAATTATTAATATTATTATTTAAATCGATAATAAAAATATTTAAACAATGTGCTATACACATTGTAGGATAGAAGATCGAGAAATGTTAAGCGTCCTGCCAGGTATATAACACCCAGATAGAGCAGGCACTTTTTTTTCTAATTAATAAAGTTTAAATTTTATTTTAGACCAAAAAAAAATTAAATAAAATATCCGTGCCACCAGATTAGTGGTTGCCTCAAGGCACCTGTGTATTGGTTTGTTTCCTTCAATGAATAGAACATTTTGAATTAATTTTTAGATGAATCGGAGCTGGTATACTTAATTGTACCAAAAAATATTGATATTTGCGAAAATTTTATTGACCAAAATCACTTTTTTGCTTATATCTCCTTTATTACTTATTTTATTAAAAATGTGTGTATAACATTTTTTATAGAGCTTTTTAAAAGAGCTACAAAAATTTCATATAAAAACACTGACGTAGTTTTATTAGACCATCAATTTTGATTATTTACCTTTTTTTTTTCTAAAATCAATAGTTTTCGAGTTATATTAAAAAACCGATTTTTCACGATTTTTTTAAGGTAAAAAAATGCAATTTGAGCCCGCTGAGCTGAGGCAGCAGTGCGGCTTTGAAATGACTATTGTTCATAGTAATGTAAAAAAAAAATGTTTTATGCGGATATTTTATTGGCTTGTTTTTTTGCGGTGGCCTCCCGGACTAATAGACCTGGTCATATTCGTCAGCTTAGTGACTTTGAGAGGGGGCAAATTGCGGGCTTACGTGAGGCAGATGACTAACCAGAACATGTGTGGTACATCCTAAAGCGCAGATTGTTAAAATTACAGTACGCCCATCAAATTCTGTTAGCACAGAAATCGAGGATCTTCAACATATTATTAAACTTCTGTTATATATCATGCGATTTTGTTAAACAACCAATCATTTATTAGCTATTTATTGTCTGCTAACGTCTAACGGTCTTTGCAGCGTTCAAATACCGCTTTCCGTAAAAGATCAGCGAACTAAATTTTTAGAAATGCTTAATTATTTAAAAACTAAAGTTTCTTTAGGAACTAGGCGACTTCCAATTTGGCTCTCTAAAAGTGAACACGCGTTTTAAGAGTTACAAAGCTTTTTCGAGAAACTATCGCGATGTTTTCAACTCCAGAGGAGCTCACCCCCTCACCAAGCAAGGAACTGAAAAGTAATAGGAAAAAATATAATTAAAAAGAAAAAACAATATATTAATAAAGAGAGATGTATTTAAATCCTATGAATATGATATATAAACATGACTTAACAATACATACAATCACATCTTTGCTAGATTTAAACAGTTAGTTCATAAACTTAGCTGGGTTAAGATTTATTTGTTGCGAACTTGAACACAACGATTTTTTTCCGTCAAAATTAATATGGGTGACGGGCGATCAAAATTGTCGCCATCACATGCGAAAAGATTAAGTTTTAAATGTGGAGCTGTCTCAAGCTGATTTACGGTTTCGCTGAGACCAACACGACCTCTTCACACTTACTCTAAAGGTCAAGTCGCATGCAGCGCAACAAGCCTCATCACCCATAAACCGTTTACCAAATACATTTTGTTCGTTTGTGTTTGACAAGAAAAAAGATCTAAAAACGTAAAATTGGAAGAAAAAAATAAAAAGTGCGCTACTACTTAAAAAGTAACAATGCAAAATCGTATGTCTTTCCCTACACAAATCATCAGATTTATCTAAATCTGGTTTTTTATACATTTTATCTACATGAAAGTGATACATAAAAAAAGTTTGTCCAGAGCCTTAAGAATATAAGAGATCAAGCCCTTTTTAGCAGTCGGCAGTATCGGGGCCAATTTTTATGTACATTCTGAGCACATTTTAGCCCCATGACTAACAATTAAACTAGGTCATTAAAAACTAATAGTTATCATTTTTAAAATTAAAATAAAAAATACTAACCTGCAAAACATGTCATATATTCACTGAATTATTCGTTAAAATAAAAAAAAAGTTCATTGTTTCTTACTAGGAACAGCAAAGCTGTAAAAATAACTTTGGTATTTCAGCAAACACAAAAAATACAGTGTCATTCAAAACTTATCTGTAAAAATTTAACAGTACATTCACAATGAATAACGCCTTAATTAAAAAAAAAATAATAACAAAGGCTACACAATTTTTTTGTTCCGAATATAGCAACAGAACCCAATATTATGCGATATCATCGATTTAAGCAGTGAATTTTCATTCTAAACTTTAGAGTAATTTCTTCTTTTTGGGTTATTTGTTCGCTTTATAATTTTTGATTGTGTTCTGTTTGTTTTTTTTTTCTTTATCCAGTCTTGTGTTTAAAGTGGTCTGAAGTATGACTTAAACCAATGAGAGTTGCACAATCGCCTAAATATTACTGTTAACAGTTTACGACAAAAAAATAACTTTACTGAGGAAAAATTCGATTAATCGAGCATAAATGTGCATCCAAACTGCAGGGCAACATATTTCGAGTATTTAGTTAAAAGTATGGAGGTATTTAAATATTATCATAATTCTTGTACCATATTGAGCACCCCCTACAATTTTTAGGGATACGTTTTGAATTACCCTGTAGATGACACTATTTACGAGGGTATTGCAACAAATTAAAATATTTACTTAAAGTAAACATAAACAAAACTGAAAAGCATTTATTTGTACGAGGGAAGGCTAAAGAAACTAACGAAAAACTACTTTCAATATAAGGGACAGGGTGATGATTATAAAAAAAACCTTACACACTAAACTTATCACCAAATATAAACCTCTAAGTTCCAGCCCTGAGTACGCAAAGACCGTGTTCAGTATTTAATAAAAGAAACATAAAACTAGTCGCACTAAATAACTGGTCGACTTGAAATGCGTGCCTACGTGTGCTCAGGTGTGGTTTAACAATTTTAAAGTGGTATTTTGAAAACTGTTTGCCAAGGATCACTGACGCCTTGTTAACCAAAGGAAATATTAGATTTGTAACCCACAAAAAATGTGGCCACTATTTAATCTTAATGTTAATAACTAAAAAAAAACATACATAAAAACATTTTCTCACTTTTATGACCCATTTAATAACAATGAGTTAAATATTGACAGTCCCTCGTACCTTTAATTCACACAAATTAAATATAAAAAAACTTAAAGTGCACGTTACTAGCATCTATTTCTTAAGTTTTTTCTCGTGTTTAAAATTTACATGCAATAGGCTAAAATAATAAAAAAGTTTTAAGGTACCCATACACATTCCGGAAATCCCACACAAAAAAGAACTTCGTAGGCAGGGATTTAAGGTGAAACTACATTGCGCAAAACTTTTTCGCGCATCATCCTCGCGAATCACGACATCGAAACGCCCGCATCGTGACTCAGGGGTCTAGACAAGTTTACACAAGCGAGATTTTATGCGCCACAAAGTCTCTCGCAATGTAATTCGGCCTTTGTATGTGTGAGAACGCCACAGTTTTATCGGATTATACAGGGTTATCAGAGTAACAAGGTTTTTTAAAGCACCTTTGCGACATTCTATTGGCTATAAAAGCTTGGAAATAGCAGAATAATCGTCTGGTGATGCCTGTCGAAACTACTACTACTATTACTACTACTACTACAAGAAACTTAAATGAACTGTTATTGAAGCCAAATTGTAAAATCCTAAAGTCAGGCTTGTCCTGTTTTCCCTTGGAGTATATCCGGAATGTGTGTGGGTTTTATTACAGACGGTGTGCGTTAAAGAAATACACTATTTCAGTCAAAAACTTATATCTAAATTAATCACACCAGATATACGATTGACAAGTACAAGCAAACAATTTTGGACTGTTATAAAATAACCCACCTAACTTAACAATTTTATTATTAATAAAGTACATTAGATTACTTTAGAAAAATAATAGTTAAATTTGATTTTTGCGTTTTTTTTTGTCGCGACACTACAGAACTGAAAAACAGTACAAAAATTCAACAAACTAGTAGGAATTTGGATATTTGTTTTAATATCTAAATACACAAATGAAAAGAATTGTAAACACAATAAAAAAAAATAAAGCCCGACAGTATCGTGGTTTGGAAAAAAATTATATTTATTAAAAAACTTTCTTTGTTTAAATATTTTTCATTTTAGCAACCCAAAATATCAATAAATAAAATCATGTTACCAACAAATCTAAGCCGCATTATACATTTAATCCATGGATTTTTATGTATTTGCGACCTTATGGCTTATTTCTGATTAGTGGGAACATTGATTGATACACTAATTACTTTTAATATGCAGTCTTATTATTATTATTATTATTATTAATAGTACTAGGTGGGTTATATAAGGTCCTCAAAATTACAGCCCCTAGACAAAAGCAAACGATGCAGATTTTTTTAAGTCTGATTGTAATTACAATGGATTAAAATAAGCTTAAGCCAAAAAAGAGTGCCGAGAACGAAAAAAATAATGAATTATTCGTAATTCAAATATTCCTAAAATTATATATACACAATGAATTATCTCATAATTACAACTGGGCAACTTATAATATTGATTGGTTGCTTTCTTAGGCACTCTACGTACACAGCCAGAAAAAGCAGAAATTACAAAAAAATATACAGGGCGTTTACTTACATCGAGTTAATTTAACAGAGCTAAAACTAACTGATTGTTCCTGCACGCAAAATAAGATCATTTATATTTATCGAGACGCCAAGAACACCCTGTATATTCAGCTTATTTTTTATTAAAATTAAATCGCGATAATTTCAATTTGCGCTTAAATATATAGAGTTAGAAATTTAGAAACAACCTCGTATTAGGTACTTTTAAATTTTCGCAAAATTTTGTCGTCAGAAGTGAAAATTTCTTTTAATAACCTTCTCACACTGGTCACTGAAATTACCAACAAAAAAAAAACGTGTTAAAAAAATTCTGTGCATCTTAAGGTGGGAAAAAAGTCATAATAATAACCTTTCGGTGAGCGTGGTGTTATTTACAATCGTGGTCGCAACAGTCACAGCTTGTAAAAATTAATTTTAAAACCTGGAAGAGTCAATTCATCAGTACATTAGGTGTTTTTAACAAAAAATCACCAGTGATTTTTTTTTAAAAAAAGAACATCTTTGTTTTAATTCACCAATTTATGGCAAAATAATTAATACTTTTAAAATTACGAGTTTGATATGGACATATTAAGGTTATGGTATCTTTCCAGTTAAAAAAAAATACCATTTTTTATATGTGTATCTCGACAGGGAATAATATTTCCAAGCTGGGTTTCTCTTACTTTTTTTACTTCAATCGCCACATCTAGTCTAACATTTACTAAACCTCATTTTGAATAATCTACGCAGGCCAACTATCGTTGCACATTAAGACAAACTGTCATTTTTTACCCTGAATACTTTCTATCCCACTATACAGGGTGATTCAGAAATTATCCTTAAATACTGAACCAAAGACTTTTAAGAGTACAGGAATAGTGTTCTATTTGTCACCGACAACAGTGTGACTATTACGATATAAGAGCACAAGAGATAGATTGAAAAATGGAGCTAACACAGTAGGTACACCTGTTACAACTAACGTCAGGCACAGCCATGTTCAATAACAATGTGGCGTCGAGTATAACCGCAGTCACAGGCGAACTCATGTTGCCATAATTATCATCATGACTCTTGATGCGTTGTCAATTGAAATTGGGCTGTTAGAATTCAAAAATTGAAATAAGTGAACATGCGAGCTTACTGTTTTTTATTTAAAGGAGTTTTTAACGGAATATAACTTTAATCGTTATTCTAGAGAAGTTCATACTAGAACTTTAGTGCCTCATAAAAGAGAATATTAAAAAAGTGCAATGTGATCCTTAAATTGTTTATTAAAAATAGTATTCCCTAGTTTTTATGTAAAAACTTCTTACCAATACATTGCCACAAGATAATGTTTTAGATATCAGTTATTTAAATAGAATTTGTCCTATACTGGAGATTTAAACTTCGGTGATAAAACGAGAACGAATTTAAATTTGTTGCGGCTTGATTCACTACATATACTCACTCAATGAACGTCCAAGAATTTCATATTAAAAGAATCAAAACGTATGTAAAAACAAGATTTTTTATTTAGTTAAAATATATTACTTTTTGATTTAAGGCAGCTGGTATTTAACCGGTTTACATCCGCCCCTCAAACGACGCATCGATTCGATCTCTCTCAAGAAGTTATACCGTCAAATAGAAGGAGAATACCACTTTATATTTAAAATACATTTTTATGGATAAGTTCTGAATCACGCTGTCTATTGCGTTGTAAAATCTTAAATAACAAAAGGATTTTTGAAAGATCTTAACTTAATAAAAAAATGGCGATTTATTTACAAAAACGTTTGATCTTGAAAGCACAAATAGTTTTTTTAAACGCCGATCAATCAATCTATATTACATCTATACAAAAAAGATAAAAATTAAAAAGGGATGGATAAAACACCATCTTAATGCTGTTAAATTTAAAATGTCAGTTAATACAGAAATCACCTGTAAAATATCTTCAATAACTCAATGTAACCGGTACAGCAATTGCCCAAGACAATTTTGAACTGTTATATAGGTTTGGTTTCTTGTTTTCGGTTTTTCTTTGGTTATTAAATAAAAATTGTTTATTAGGTTTTGTGGCTCGAAAAGAGATGGCGCCATTAGGTAAGTCGTTTTATATTTCTAAACATGATACTACTTTTTTTATAAACACGAGTCAAGTTTCATGTAGATCTGTCAATTTATTCATATAGTTACAGTATTTTTTTACAATGGAAAGGAGTTAATATAGTACCGTGATAAATTTCCCATTTTGCGAAAGTGTAGCACGAAAACAAATTCATGAGGAATTGTTAAAAGTCTATAAGGACTCTTTACTTTCAATAAGAACAGAAGAAAGCAGCGTTGCTAAATTGAAACATATTCGCACACGTTTTAAAGACGATCCACGTATAGTTAAGTATTTTTTTACAATGGAAAGGAGTTAATATATGTACCGTGATAAAATTCCCATTTTGCGAAAGTGTAGCACGAAAACAAATTCATGAGGAATTGTTAAAAGTCTATAGGACTCTTTACTTTCAATAAGAACAGAAGAAAGCAGCGTTGCTAAATTGAAACATATTCGCACACGTTTTAAAGACGATCCACGTAAAGGATGTCCAAAATGTGCATCAACACCAGAAATCTTAGAAAAAATACAGGATTACAGGATATGATTTTGTAGGATCGTCGATTAACCGAGAGAGATTTAGTAGAAGCCCTTGGGCATTTATTGGAAAAGATTGAAGCTAAAGTTTTGGTTAGTTCTGGGCCGCGTTTGCGGCGACATTGGAGCGTTTAAGAAAGGACAAACAGGATTTTATGCGTCGTTTCATTACTATAGATGAGACTTGTGTCTATTACCATAATCCTAAATTAAAACAAGAGTATAAAGAGGGGTGTGAATCCAGTATATTGGCTCCGAAGCGCGTTAAGGCCCAGAAATCGACCAAAAAAATGTTAGCATCAGTTTTTCGGCATGCAAATGGAATATTGTTCGTGAATTACATTTAAAATTGTAAAACAATAAACTTAGATTATTATTGTAACATTCTGGATTAGCTGGATATCAAAATTCGTACAAAAAGGTCTGGTTTAAAGTGATAAATTTTCATAAAGACAACGCACCTCAAAGATCCATCGCAAAAATCAGTGAATTAGTACAAATTGTTGCAACACCAACTCGATTTTCACCAAACGAAGAGGTAATAGCGGGCCGTAAAAGCGTATTTTCCACTTTAGGGATAGAATCCCTAAATAAAAAGGACAATGGAACAAGTTTATTGATGTTTAGGGAGATGGAATAATAAAATGTATTTCAAACCATAAAATCGCCTTTTACTTATCGAACGACAAAACTTAGTAAATAACTTAGTATCTGGTAAGTTTCTAAAGATAAAAGTTTGCATGATTCTGTGTTAAATGACATTTTAACCTTTTTGCAGGTGGCCCGTTAATGCAAAAAAACTACCGACGGTATTCAGTGCAGTCCGGCACAAAAATATAATTCAGCGTTCAACTAGAAAACAGTACTTTCCTAAACACCTTGTACACACTAACAATACACTTATGTACACTTGAGATTAAAAGAGAAGCAATAATATACAAGAATACAAGAAGCATCGCAAAGTATGTACCCTCACAATGCCCTCGTGTGTTAAGTAAAACTTATAATAAAATTAAAACTTATCACAAAAAGTGGGCTACTTAAAATGTAGCCTAGTTACTAGGACTGCTGAAAGACTTTTATCAGCGCAAAATATGGATCAGGTTTAAGAATATAACTTCAAATAAATAAAATCAGTAAACGGGTTATTTTTATACAACCAAAATTAAGTTGTAATTATTTTTTTCATCCACAAGATTATTTTGTAGCTCAGTTAACAGAGGAAATACGAGCTGTTTTAGTCCCTAAAATTTAACAGCAAACAACTAGTATCATATTTTGAGAAGTGGTGCATAGAACATAAAAAACCAAAATCTTTACAAAAGTTAGCTCTTCCCTATTTTCTGAATAAAGAAACCTATAAAAAATTGCTATTTTTTGAGTGAAAAACTTTGATTTATTTGTCATTTGATCACAATACTGTCAATAGAAGTAACGAATCGAAAAACAAACACAATGTTTTTTTTTTATAAAACTTTATCGGTACCTTTTTCTCGTAGAGAAGTCGAAAAACCCTAAAATTGACCATTTTTTTATTTTATAACTTGGACCCTTTTAAAGTTGGAAGGCTGACTTTTCGGAAAATGACTGGTTATAATATCGCACACTCTCTTCAATAGTGACACAACTCAAAAAATGTAATATACAGTAGTGTTAAAGGAAAATATAACTCGTAGTTTAGTAGTTTTTATTATTATTATTTTTTTGAGCTATGTCACTTCTGTTAAAAATACACAAGTTAAGTTGTTTTCGGCATAATTCAGTTCCAAGCAGTTACTTCTATGGCTTAATTAAGGGGTTATGTACAGTTAAAAATTTTGAGAAAAATCGTTTTTTATTTTATTTTCGTAATGTACATATAATTAAGTACACACACAGAAAATTTCAAGCCAATATAGAGAATATTTCTGAAGTTACATGCACATTAACGATATTTTATTCTACTATATGTAAAGCGGTTTTAAAACTTTTAACGCACTTTTCTTAAAACTGGGTTTTTAAGGTTGGTGAGCAAGATTTCTCGAAAACGGCTTAACTTATCAGTCTCAATTGTTAACACAAGCTTTTAAGTATATTTTTACTAATTAATCAACGGGTTTTTTTTCCGATAAATATCTTCAAATTTATAAACAATTTAGGGCTTAATTTTTTTTTTTAAACCGATTATTTTTTGGGATAACGCCATTTTGCCAAAAATTATTAGTTAGATTATTTCTTCGATTAATTACAAGATAATGCATTATAGAGTAACGAAATATATTTATTTTGGATGATACAGTCCAGAGATATCGTGTTCACCGCAAGACGCCTTTTTTAGAAGCGCAAAATAATTATTTTTAAAATAAGAAAAAATGTCCAAATACAGTTAAAAGTTGCCATAATACGTGTACAAATTTTTCCTTAAATAAATTAAAAGGTATTCTCAGCAAATTTTTTTGAAAAATCGTTTTGGTCCTCCCTACTGTATATAACTCGTTAAGGAAATTCACTTGTGACGCTTATTTCCCAATAAAATATGGATTTTTTAAAACTTAACTCCTTATAAAAAATAAAATTTGAGATTACTGCACTTGTGTAACTTTTAAAGAGGGGGTGCGATATGTTGTTGGTCTAAAGGCGGACGCTGTCCAAAGAGTAGTTTTTCAAAATCGCAGTTTAATATTTTGCAGTAATATTTTGGAAGATTTAGCGTGTTAACTGTAATCGTCCGATTTAAATTTAGTAAACAAATTATTAAATTTCAAATTTTATTCTACAACTTGTAAATTTGGCGAAAACTGTGATAAAGGGCTCCGAACGTTAAGCAACACGCTTTATAAAAGTCCAGTTGACAGTATCGCGATTAAATTGGAATCAAAATTTTTCGTTCTAAAAAAGAAATATGGCTACTGTTTATGTTCTATGCACCAGATAGCACTATTGGTTTGCTGTCAAATTTCAGGTACTAAAAACATCTCTGTAAACAGTCCAATTTTAATTTTTATACCCAAGCCAAACTTCGCGTTGAGTATTTCTTTAACATATAAACTTAAAATAGTCGCAAATTTATAAATTACCTAAATTTTTATGTTAGCGTTGCTTGGCTCGGTTATTTTTTTTTTAATTTTACTGACCAAAATAATGTAAAAATTTAAAATCAAATAATTGTTGTGTTACTGTATAAATTGAGCAAACTTATATTTTTAAAGAATCTTTATAACTAAAATTTGATTATTTGGTTAAGTAAAAATATAAAAAATCACACAAAAAAGGTACTTATATTTCGTCAAAAAAAGACTGCAAATTTTAACACAAAATGCCCAATATAATTTTTACAGTTCTTTTTAATTCCGTTCGAGTTTGCTCCTTTTTTGACCGAAATACAAGGTTAAAAAGGAAAGCTTACTGTAAAACATTTCGAGATAATAAAATACCCGACTTATATTGATGATATTGGATTTTTATACCGGATGTCTGGATAATACGTGTTCAAAATTTTATTACAGACTCCTGATGTCAAAAAAGATAGTTTAGCTCGTGTTTTAGGATATATTGTTTTCTTTTAAACGTACTAATTAATTTTAATGTTTTTTGGTGTATGGTCAAACACTATAAAATGGCGTTTCTTAGTGGTATAGTGGTCAGCTATAAATAAGTCAAAGTTTATAAAAGTGATGTAATTAGTTAACATTACCTCTGGTTTTCTCTTCATCAACATTTTAACAACCCATTTTTTTCCGATAACTAGATGTATTAGGAATATTTTTTAATCCTCTGATGTAGACATGGCCTTTCCCTCGCCATTGGCCTTAGTCATATTGGGTACTAACTAAATTCGGCATTGGCTACCGCTGGCAAGGGCTACTATGTCCACTTTAGCTAACCTAACTTTGGGGGCCACCACTACCAACAAGATCTTTGAATGCGGCCCATCAACTACGGCTAGAAAATCAATTAACTGTAATAATAAAACGATGAGTAACTACTGGAGGTGAGTTTAAATAAAAAAGCTTTGTAAAAAACATTACTTGATATAGAAATTAAATAGAAAATACAACATTTCTAAATTGCACGCAACCTTTTTAATAATCCTGAGACATTAATATTAATTTTATTTTAAAGAGTTTAATACTTAAGTGTATTCTGGAAATTGGCGGTCATTTTGCATATCTGCTTAAGTAATGTTTTCTTTGTACTAACTTTTTTCAATTAAATTTACTTCCAATATTTGTTTATTGTTTTATTCAATCAATTGACGAGCGCAGGTAACTGTAATCTTTTTCTGGAAAAACGGCTCTTTGTACGAAAAATCTTAAAGTGTTGAAAAGACGCTTAATACATTTAGTTAACGAATAAAAATATCTGAGTAGTCGTAGCATTGATGATAAACAAAATCAAAATAAATGTTTAATAAAATTTTACCTTTTTATAGGGGACCACTACATCATTAACACAACAACATTTTATAATGTCTCGACTACAAACTAAAAAAAAAAAAAATAAATTGAAATGCTTCCAAAAAATTTAAAAAAAGAATATTTTTTAAAATTCTACCCTCTCTACTGGCTAAATCAGCAAATTTTAGATATACTCAAGTTGACTAATATCGACCTATTTTGACATCCGAACTGTCATAAAATATTGTACACGTATTTTCCGCAAATCCTGTATTAGTAATGGTAGTATCACCAAAAACTTTCTTTAAAAATTTTAGATTCTTACACGCAACTCTATTTAAAACTGTTGACAACTACAGCTGAGAATGCATCTAGAAAGTTATGTGAGTTATACAGTGTGTGTCACAAGTAGGTGATGCATGCACTAGGATCTTGGAAACTATTGGAAAACGTTGATCAGTTATAAAAAAAATGGTATTTAATTTAAAAAGGAAGGTCCGTTCTTTAATTTCTAATAAGTTTCCAAGATTTCAAAACATGCCTTTACCAATTTAAATCACACCGTATACGTGACACCCTATACACTGCTTGTTAATCTGGCAATACAAGGTAAAAATAAAACAATTCTGAATAAAAAATTTAAGTTACAATAGGGCATAATTTTCTAAAAACGTTTTGATCAAAACACATCATATTGCACACTCTCATAAAAATATGAACATGAAATAAATACCATGAAAGATAGTGATTAAATGATAAAAAAATATATCCAAAACACTCACAAATAAAATAGGTATCGGGAGAAGACTCCCTTTTGCGTTTTTCACATGCTAAAAACCTGCTTCCCCTATTTTCCTAGAACGCAAAATAAAAATACTTGTGATCAGCTTTTCTAACGACGCCATTTAAAACAAAAGAATTTTTGGAATATCAAAACAAATAAATCCAGATCGCCTTCTTTTGTTTAATTTCGTTTAGATCGCTTGAAACTTTTATATAAAATATTAATGAGAGACTTTGCCTTGAGTCGCATCAAATGTAAAAAATTATACTTTGTACTTTACTAAAAATAAACTGGTCAGTACATAATAAAATACTTTTTGAAGTAGTATAAGTTATAAGTTATTTTAAATTTTAAATACAGTTTTAGAAACAAGAACGTATTCCGCATTTAGGGTAGTAACTTCGCCATTACTTTTCTTTATGTATTTTTTTTTATGTTAAGCAGAAACTGATACCAAAATCTATTCTTGATTAAAGCAAGTAAAAAATACTAGAAAAATAGGACAAGCACGTCTATTATACACTTTAAAAATCTTATATATAATTTTTTTCAATTTTTAGGTGTATTATTGATTTTTTTTAAAAACATACGTATGCTACAAAAATACAAGTAGGAAAACGTGGTAATTGCAAAACTTATATTTTTTAAATAATATTAAATTCGCGTTGTTATCTTGGAATAAATTCTTATTTATTTTAATACTTTTTTAGGTAGAGAATCGCATGATTTGCTCGATTAAATATTTATTCATGATTATTTATTGTAAAACTGTCGTGTTAAGTATTTATGACATAATAAACAAATTTTAACGACCAAATTTTTAACAGTTTATCTAAATTAACTTAAGCAAACTGGAAAATAGCACAGAAACAGAAAAAAACAGTCTAAATAACAAAAAAAAGATATGTTGAAAGCTCAGATCAAGAACAAATACACAAATGAGGCTTAACAGTAACAGGTTCTTCTATCGACCGCCGCCAATACAGTACGGCTGTTATAAGAGCAAAAAAAAAATTAATAAAACAATGAGGGTAACAACGGGTAGAAGTGTTTTAACTGTCGGCAAGTAAAGCCCTCTTTAAAAAATAGTGACGTCAAATATACAAGGTGTTGGTAAACCTTTTGTACATATTAAAGGGTGTGATTGTACAAATGATTAAAAAAAAATATATTCTTTAAACATGTGTCCTCTAAGGCTTCGTTAAAGATCTACAGGACTTTCAACCTTTGATATTTTTTAGGTTTTTTCGACACACCTTGTACATTTTTTAAGATATCTATTTAAAATTTGGCAGAAGGCTTACTGGAACTAATGTTCATAAAATGACTACTTTTTTTAAATTTCAAACAGTAGTACTTTTTTCCCTCCCGAACTATTTTCTCCATGGTCAAGGTTTTCTTTTATTAAAAGAATTAGTTTGCCTATACTATTGCCTAAATTTTTGGTCTTTTACTCTTTTTTAGTCTTTTGCACTGGTTAAGACATATTTGGAAAAATATATTGAAACGTTGGAAAATTATAGGACAAATTTCGGGAAGAATTAAAGGATCAGGATCTGGAAACAGTAACGCGCTGTATAAATAAAAAAAATAATATGGTCATTTTCTGAACTTTGGTCTCAGGTTGTGCCAAATTTCAAATGTACAAAAAATGTCAAAAAAACTAAAAAAATCATTTTCGCACCCTGTAGATTGTAAACGAAGTTTTGGAGTATACATATTAATAAGGCGTTTTTTTATAAGAATCATTTGTATAATCACACCCTTTAATATGTACATCAGGTTTAGGAATACCCTGTATGTATATAAGGATGTCCACAAAATACATGTAGTAAATTTTATGACAGGCCCGTGACGTTAAAAACAGGTTGATTTAAGCCAAAAAAGAATGTTTCTTAATATTTTTATTGCTTTTTACCGGCTAAACAAAGCAATTTCAGATATAACTAAGAAAATTCAACCCACCTTGACGTCAGAAATCTGTCATATAATTTGGCACACGTAAAAGTGAATTATAAATAACATTAAGAGTTGTATCTGATAATGGAATTCACGACACTGCTGTCTCTAACCTAAATGTGTATTTGAAACTTTGCTCCAATATTTGTCTTTTCGAGAACTCATAAAAAAAAACTTCAATAACAATATAAAAACTCATTAATTTACAAAGTAGCGGGGAATCCTACTTATTGCCTTCAAAAACAGCTATGGCAACAAATCACACACCTGTTTCACAAAGACCAAGTTAGTACTAGTCGTATTTTGCATGATTACAATTAAATCAATATAACACCCGAAAAATTAAATACAAACGTACAAACCAGTAGAAAAAATCTATTATTAAAAAAAGGAAATAATGTATTGGGCAGTAACATTTCCCTAAACATCGTCCCAAATGTGACAGACACAATTTACCGGAACCACACAAATACAACTTTAATTCAATACTCTAAATCTGCGTCCTATCAATAACAGTTCCAATTTTTATAAAATTTGATTTTGACCATTTAAGTCATCTTTTTCTGCAAACTTACAGGACTAAAGTTTAGAATTAATTCTGAGATGCTTTAGATTTATATCTATCTCCTGTATTCAAAAACACAAAAAATTAAGGAAAATGCAGAATCCTGAGTATTAATATGTATATTACAAATTAAGTATCATAGCAGAGCGTTTTCGTCTAAACAGCCATTATCAATGCTACTTGTCAAAAAAGAGGTCTAAAACGGCTCGCACACATGCCAAACAAATTAAATTAAAAAATAATTAAGACCAGAAAAGCATTGGTCTTGAAATTTTAACAAAAGTTACATTTTAATTAAAAAAAATTAAAGTTTTAAGAAGGTTGTCTCCTTTCCTTCAAAAAAATTCAAGACCAATGCTTTTCTGGTCTTAATTAATTTTTAATGTAATTTGTTTGGCATGTGTGGGAGCCGTCCGTTTAGACCTCTTGTTTGACAAGTGTAATTTGTAATATACGCGTTAATACTCAGTCTTCTGCATTTTCCTTATTATCAATACGTGTGTAAGCTACATTCCTCATTACACAAAAAAATTGTCTCTCTGGTTCTCAAATTTTATAGTTTTTAAAGTATAAAACATAAAAATATTATATATAATCAAAACAATATTTATTTCAACAAAGTTAAACCAGAATAATAAATATAAAAAGCTTACCAACTATAATTTTAAGAATATCCCTAATAAAAATAAACCGAGATTCAAATATAAATTACACTGTTCTGCATGAATATCCCCCCCCCATTTTTTGTTAGAGCCTTAAATAGAGAAAAAAAATGTTTTTCTTTACTTAAGACAGAAATTCGCGCATGTAAGTATGACAAAGCTTAAAGAAGAAAATTTTGAAAAAATACGCTCTCGGCAAAAGAAAACAGGGCGTGAATTGCATTCAGAAGTGTATATAGCAGCTTCCTAGGTAACAAGAATTTGGAGAACTACACAGACCTAGTTGAAGAACTTATTGAATCTTACAAGACGTTAGATGGCAACATGTCATTTAAGCTGCATTTTCTTCAGTCCCATTCGAAATTTTAACAATTATGCCCAGTTTAAGATGAAGGTAGCAAAAGATTTCACCAAAAATTTGTTCAAATTGAGTAGTGGTAGATCTCTTTGAATACAAGTAAAAAAAAACAACAAACTAATTTCTCTGACTACCCATCTTAACATACTTTTGATATAAAAAAAAGGTATATCTGGTAAGAAAAGTGATTTAGTTTGTCCATGTTTTGGGTTTCCTATATTTTATATTCTTCTTTTCTTTAACAACGTAAGGGTGACAGGTATAATAGTTTATATTTAAATTCAGCAGATTACAGTAGATAGAAAAACCAAAAACAATATTAGGAAGTGACAAAAAATTTCAAAATACAGAACAGTGAAATTTTTAGTTAGAATTATTAAACATGTAAAACAATATAAACATATTGTTTAAATTTTCGACACATATAAGGCAATAATTTTCTCAATAATTTTCATATGTGTAAAACAGCTCTTAGGCCACGAAAAATGCTATATAAATTTAATTAAACTGTAAACATTTTAAAAATCACATTCAAAATGTCTTATATCTCTGGCCTAACTAAATTGAGCTACAACAGGTTAAAATATAAAAATGTGTTCTCGATTTTCTGCTGTCTACATAAAAGGAATGTAAGAAAGGTTCCAGAATGTACACCCAGAACCAAAAAAAGTTTTCTACAGAAATCCAAAGGTGAAGACAATTTTTAAAGTATTTTTTTACAGGAGAAGTAGATAAAGTATATGCTTTTTTCACGTTTCATAATTGCTACAAAAGTTCAAGCATAAATATAATTTTATTATGGTAGTGACCTATATTAAGTGACAAAAATTTAATAATTGATGAGGACAATAATTATGCAATAAATATGTGTGGGCACTTAATATAGATCAGCAGTGTTAAATCAAATAAGTACTTTCCAATCGCAGTTAAAAAAACCAACCAAACTTTCAATTCTAATTCAATCCTACAATAGGCAACAGCTGCCTTTTGAAACTACAATAGTTGTACTTATGGTCAAACTTCACATTTCTTTAGCTATAACCCACAATACTACTAATTCCAAAACGTCACGTTTTTCAGCATTAACATTAACCCTGTAAACTTTCAGAAAACCCATACCAAACCACGAAACAACGTAAAAAACAGTTCACACATTGATCCCTCGGTACCCGTTGTGGTACCGAAACTGCACCCATCGGTATGTAGCCCAAAGCGCCACTATTCGACACCTTTGGCCGTTAATTTGACTTTCAACACAACACCGATATAGAAAATAGTATCTATCACGTCATGCATTTCCCTCACCGAAAGAACCTTGCTGCTGCGGCTGGGTTTTCGGGGTCCTCGGGCCCCCCGTTGAGCCGCTCCTAGAGACGCCTGCACTATTCTGGTCAACCTACATTTAAAAAATACCAATTTACATGCATTTTGTCAAAAACTACACTAGGGATTCAAATTCTGCTACATACTTTTTAGAGATCTAAAATATTACTACAACCTCAACCCCTTAAAGCTTTTGTTCTTTTTTTGGTCCACCCTAACATATGTAACAGATTAAATAATTTATTCTTTGATCACCACCACACTTTTCAGTCACTGTGATTTTTAAATCACAATAGTATTTTATGAAGTGTAAAATAATTCTAATTCAAGCAATATCAATTATTAAAATCTTTTCTAAAATAATCCTCTGTTTTGATGCTTCTTTAATTTTTGAAAATGTGACATGGATGACACAGGTATATTAATAATAAATATAAATTTAAAAAATCTGTTTTTTTTTTACAAAATATTTGTTCATTGATTATACCCAATAACTTTAGAAAGTACTGAATTTCAAAAAAAATGTCTTCACAGGTAGCCTACACCAGACATACCTTTTCGCCTGGCGGTCTTGGCAACCTTCTTCTCAACCACGCATGCCGCAAGGCCTGACTAGGGGTCATCCTTGTGTCAGGATCCCATTCGAGACAGCGTTGTATGAAGTCTAGAAATAGGGGATCATCACAGCCCTTTAGGGCTCTCTTAAGGTCTTTGCTGCCAGGCGGACCCCTCGGTTTGCCTCTACGGCTAAGACCACCAGAGAGAACAACTGTACCTACAAAAAAAAATATTTAAGTAGGTTACAAAACGTTTAAAACGTGTACATACCATCGCCCAAAGTTGAACAGTTACAATATCTCGGTATTCCTTTTGAACTAATGAAATTCTTGGCTCGTTTCGACTGGTCCAGAAGCCTTTGTGGCGGCATTCCCAATAGTTCCATGATACAAGCAAGCTGATCCGCCTCATCTTCTCCTGGTAGCAATGGAAAACCCGTTAAAAGTTCCGCTAAAATGCACCCTAGTGACCACATATCGATGGGCATTCCGTAACGAGCCCCCAATATCACTTCTGGCGCCCTGTAGAACCTTGACTGAATGTACGTGTATACCCTGTTTTGTTCATAACATGAAGATCCAAAATCTATAACCTAAAAAGAAGTTTTTGAAGGTATTAAACGTAAATCTACAATTACATTTTTATTTTTTACTGTATTTTTTTCCCTGGAACCAGCCTATAAGTATTTCTAATTTTAAGGAAAAGAAAATCTTAACTTTTTGAAAATAATAGTAAAAAAAGGTAATTGTGGGGATCCACCTATTTTCCGCCATAAAAAATCGAAAAATAGAGATAATGACATGTTTTTTTTCTCATTTTGTTCTACTTTACGGCGGATTTACGAATCTTTTAAGAAAAATAATAATAAAAAAAAATTCGGTGTTAATTTTTATTTTGAAAATAAAAAAAATGCATTCATTTAAGTTTAGCAATATTAAGTGATTTGTTTCATATTCTACGTGTAAAGACAAATAATTTCAAACATTTTTTTTAATATCAATTTTGAATTTTTTTTTCATTTTTTTTTAATCGAAAAATTAACAGTTTTATTTTTTTTAATAATTCTATTTTTGATAAACTTAAAGAATAAAAATATTTGACAACTCAAAAAAAAATTAATCATGTTGACTTTACATTCCAAAAAAGTGGAGTCGTAATTCTACACAATTACCTAAAAAAATATTTGTAAAAACAGCAATTCTTGCCATATCGTAACAGCCGACAAAATTATTATAATTATTATTATTACGACATTTCCACAAAATGGGAAAGTCAAGTGTGGTATGTAAAGAATGTCTTCTAGTCACAGAAGCCTCAAAAACGGAGAGTCTAAATTGAGGCTGGATCGTTATTTTTTACGTTATATACCGCCACATAGTACAGGCCTAGCACCGGGTGATTTTAAACTTTTCACTTCTCTCAGTAAAACAACTTAAGCGCTAATGGTGTGGAAGTTATGAAATGGGGGTATTTGTACTAACTTAGATCCAAATTACTAGCAAGAAATGTTATCTCAGTGTACATTTTAAATAGGATGTTGACAACTTTTTTTGTTATTTAAGTTATTATCATATGTAATGTATCATATTACATTCGACTTACCATGCGCCTAACTATACAAGATGTTCCAGAAGCTAACGGATTTTGAAAGTATTAAGGTCCAAATAAAATTGAGGGGCACTACTTATATTTTGAGCCTTGGAAACAATGAGTGTTTTCAGGTGCCATTTGCCGTTTTAACTAGAAAGTTTGAGCTTTTTGACCATAACATTTTTTATAACGTTTTGTTTCTCAGCGAAAAAATGAAATTAAATCGTGAAAATTTTCGTGCAATGATTTATTAAGACTTTTGACGTGAACTACCAAGACAGCAGTGTATCGATCAACTTACTTCCACTTTTGGGGAAGAAGCCCAATACTTTGCCATTATAAAACGCTGGTATAACGAATTTAATCGTGGTAATCGTTCGTTCACCGACAAAAGTCGTAATGGTCGTCCAAAATCAGTTATGTCAGAAAACATTGATGCTATGCAAAATCTAATAATGCAAGATCGTCATGTGACACACTATAGAACTGAGGCAACTTTAGGCATTAGTTTCAGCAACATATATAAAATATTATAATTATTATCATTTGGCCCTGAAAAAGCTTTGTTTTCAGAAAATCGAATTATTGGGTAATAAGCTGTACAGTCCTAATTTGGTACCAAATGGCTTTTTTGTGTATTCGAACACCAAGAATAAACTGCATGGATAACGATTACCCTGCTTTAACAGGTGGTTCGAACACATGCAAATTGTATAGCTTATAATGTAGCATATTTTAAAAAACAGAGACGATTTTAATAACAAATTACTGTTTTTTGTTAATTATTAAGCCCAAAATATATATAGTGCCCCTCGTATACGTTCGAAAACGTCTAGATGATAAAAAAGTATTATAGTTTATGTTTATAAATGTATCTTTTTAATTAAATAAAATAACATTTACATAAAACTGTAAAATAAATAAATACTAACATCCGCGGAAAAAATGTACGACTTTTCTCTATAAAGTCCCCCTTTCTCACAGGCCACATATTAACCCTACCTTAACCATAAATATTAATAATTCTAAATGGTTATTAAACGAAATAGAAAATTAGGGTTGATGAAATATTAATAATCTAAATATTAGATTACTGATCAGATTATGGAATGATGAATTACAAGAGATATATGGTATTATCATTTGTATTAACAGCCTTAGTTTTTCAGTCTTTTGTACTACATAAGTTTGATTACTACCGTTATTGATGATGTTTATCAGTATAAATGATTAAGTGCAGGTCTATCGATATGCATATGATTCCATAACTGTCCACATAAAATTTTGGAGGCATTTTCTATCTTCCACGAAATTTAGCACACATGCGAACCAAAGACGTCTCAGCATAATATAGCTTTAATCGTCATTCTAGAAAATTAGGTACCTACTAAAACTTTGGAGCCGATTATAAAAGAATATGAAAAATGTTGGACTTAATATGATCACTAAATTGATTATTTAAAATATTAGTTCCTTTTTTAGTTTTTTATAAACACCTTTTGCTGATATATTGCCAAAAATAGATAACGCTTCAGAAACAGATTTTGTCTTGACCATAGCTTTGAACTTTTGTGTCAATCTTTGTTACGGTAAAATCCTAACAAGAATGATCCAAATTCTGTAATTTCATTAAAAGTAATTTTTACAGCTCTGTCCACTGTGCAATAAATATAAACAAATTTAATATTCAAAGAATCACCAATGAAAGTATTTATCATGGTTAAAATAAACATATTTCTTTTTAATAACATAAAATTCCATGTTTGTGTTTTGTGTATTTACAAACAAAAAAATTAATCCCGGGGGTTTCTTCTACTGTTCATGTAAACAGATCAACACTAGGTTATTTAAAGAAAAGCTTCATTGTTAAAAATTTACAAAGTGACCAAAATTAAATAAGCCGGCGAATTAAGTATATTACCGTTCTTCTCCTTGGAAAAGACAACATTGGTAATGGTGAGGTGTACTCAAAAACCTCTCAAATGACACTTCGATTGGGTCAAGAAATTATGTCTTCAGTGCACTGTCTCCAGTTTCGTACCAGTTTTAAGAGATATCCATAATAAAGAAACAATTATACTAACTGATTTACATTGTTGTCAAACAGTTTTTATGTAAAAAAAAAAAAGTTTCTATTCTCACAAGTTTTTGTGGCTGACTTTCCTAGGACCATTCTTACCAGACGATTAAAATCTGACCACCAGAGCATATGTATCATAACATAGATGAGTGTCCCTGTACATATAATAATAATTTTGATTTGTAATCATAATTAATTACAATGTAAAAAAGCTGTTTTTAAAATGCAGTAATGCTTATTACTAAAATATTGTAATAAATTATTAAAAAATAAGGCAGATAATTATGTTTAAGGCAAATTGCCGTGTAATTGATAGAAATAAATGTGTACAAGTCTTGTTTTACCTACTTTTCTAAATTTATTTGTACTAGTTAGTATGTAACATTTATTATATTAATAATTGTATTTTGTTGGAGCTAGATGGTGTACATAAATTTAAAGTTTTTTAAACAATTTTAATTTTTCAGGGCTACCAATATAAAAATTTTTTTTTTAATAAAATCAATTATCTAAATGTTAAGAAATCAAGGTTTTTAGGTCTGGACCGTCGACGTTTCGTGTTCAGTTGCACTGAATGTTTACATTCAAACTACCATAGATTTTTTTTCAACAGAATCATCCTAAATTGGGTTCCTTTGAAATTAAGGAATAATTTATATTTTTGTAGCAACATATTTACAACATTTTTTTATCAACAATTTTCTAAAAAAATGTTGCCTGAAGCACAGATGTACAAGCTTTTATTTACACTAAAATAGTTTGACCACAGTCAGTACAATTATTTTCCCGATACGGATATTCGTCAACACTGGTTTGACACTGGCAACAGTGCACTGACCACATAACTTCTTGAGAAATACCGAATCAAAGAGTCGTTTAGTGAGCGCATTTTTGGTCGTTTTAACAATACAAAATTTAAACTATCAAGGTCAAGACTAAGCCATATTTTATATAAGCTCTGTTTGTTATTTAGACATAGTCTAACTATTTTACACTTTTTGTAAGTAAATTTTGTTTGGGGGTGTAATTTGGTTCTCATTTAACTACACCAGCTGGGATTTAAAAAAAGTGTTTTTTTTTATATGTAAATAAAGAACAAAACATGATTTGTTTCCTCTTAAACTGCTTTAAATCAATAAACAATAACTTATTTTAACCATGATAAATACTTTTGGTTATACATAGACACTGCATTGTTTTTTTTTGAAAAATAAATTTGTAGACATTCATTGCAGCAGATGAAACTGTAAAAAATACTGTTTGAAACATAACCAAATTTTAATCATACTTTTTAGAATTTTACCTTAAAAAGGAAAATCATGTTTTTTGTGTCACAAAAGTGTAACCTAATATATCTCTTTCTGTAACAGTATTATTTATTTCAAAAGGTTTTTTTCAAAACCCAATGATTTTTCACAATTTGAATACCTAAAACTTTGTATTGAAATAATCGTAAACAGCTGTAAATATGTATATCCACTATTATAAAATTTCTCAAAGAAAAAAAGCATAATTTTTAAAGAAAGCAATAACATTTTACAGGACATTTTATTAATTTAGATAAAAAAATTCTTAATAACCACAACACCTTGAAAAGCCCATCACACCATGGAAAATTAGGGTTTGCTTTAAATTTTTTTTTGGCGAAAACTGCAAAACTAAGAAGTTAATTTACAAAAAAAAAAGAATCTCCAATTTTTTCCCGCCGTTTTTTCTGTACTGTTTTCCAATCTCCAGATAGCAAAACAATTTATTTTATTAAATAGAAACTTAGTTTTTTTAGGCAATAACTGAGTAACTTAGAGATCTCCTATTATCAAAAAAGAACCTGTTTATTTTTGATTACTAAAATATCAGTTATTAATACGTTAATATTAAAGCTGTATTAAAATAAAAATAAATATTTAAAAGCTGTCAATTTTTTATTGATGTTGATTATAAATGGTAAGAACTTGTTTAGTTATATACCTAATAGGAAATACTGAAGGGAATACTCCCAACAAATTCCTCTTTACTTGTCTGGGTTGATAAAAAGCTTAATTTATTATGCCAAATTTCATACAAATTGTAGAAGAATTTAAAATTTCTGGTAAGTGATTCACATATATTATATGTAAAAACATAAACTTGTATTTTGAGTCAGCTTAAAAACCTTGAAATAAACATGGTCACTGATAAGAGTAATTAATAGGTAACAGTTAAACATGAGGATTAAAATAAAATTACTATGAATCATTATTTCATAATAAGTTATCTAAGTTTAATAGTTATGTGCATAGTTTGCAATATTTATATTGTTTTACCTCAACTGATAAGCAAGAGGTTTATACTTTTACAGTTTTTATGTTTTTATTTTGAAATCTCAAAGTCACATTTAAAAAATGCCAAGGATTTATTAAATACCTAAAATATCTTAAATTTTTAAAATTAATCCTTAAATATCTATCTAAAAATAGTCAGAGGAATCAAATCAAATTGTGATGTAACAAATTTGTACTCTACAATAGAACTATAATTAAACAACTGACCTATTTGCAACTTCAGAAATTGGCATAGCTTCCAGAGAAAAACATTTAAAATTTTAAAGATAACAAAAGGGAAAAACCATTGTGAAAATAGCATACTATATTAAACCATTTAGTTTATCTTATAAACATTTTTTTAAATTTTTCTTTAAGACATGAGGCATTAGGTTTTCCAAATGATTTCTCTACCTGTGAGATAACCTAAAATATAAAATAAATATACTTACCTTAAGTCCACTTCTACCCTGCTGCTTCAAAAGTACATTTTCAGGTTTCATATCACAATGGATAATTTTGTTTCGATTTAATGCATCAAGGCAAAGAAGCAATGAATGACAGAACTTCCTGACAAGCTGCAAGCTGAAGCCTTTAAATTTGTTCTTTTTAATAAGTTCATACAAGTTTATAGAAAGTAACTCAAAGGTTATACACATGTGATTCCGAAATGTAAAAGAGTCCAACATGTGAATTATGTTCATTGTGTTGTCTTTGTCTTGTTTACGTAGATGGTCAAGGATTCTGACTTCTTCCTGGGCCTGTCTGTGAAAGCGCTTTTCGTTACGAACCATTTTAAGGGCAACATGCATGTGATTTGCATGGTCATAGGCTTTTACCACCTGTCCAAATGAGCCTTTGCCTATCACTTTAAGAACTTCATATCTATAGGCTACGTGGTCATGGGG
Organism: Listronotus oregonensis; assembly: GCA_019359885.1. Lineage (NCBI taxonomy): Eukaryota > Metazoa > Arthropoda > Insecta > Coleoptera > Curculionidae > Listronotus > Listronotus oregonensis. The sequence goes on along the minus strand of JAHBCN010000853.1, from coordinate 75,694 downwards.
AATGTGAATATAGGATCCTTGGTCATTATCATAGTCACAATTATTTGGATTTCCTATCACACCAGGGCGCTTTTTTGCATTGGCACCGATGAAGTATATCTGGGGATAATTAAAAATTTCATGGTGCTCATAGGGAGTAAGTTTATTCATGTAAAGTTTCATGACCTGTTCTGCAGTAGTCACCATGGTACGAGGTTTGCATTCATTGCCAGTGAGACTTACAAGACTTGTTTGGGAAGATTTTAGTGGTGTGGACATGTTGCCTCTGCTACTCAAACACTGCAGCCCTAAACTAGATACATTTAATTCAGGGAGAATAGCTGAATTGGCAGAACTAGCTGTGGAGGCGGCCGGGGGACTCTGTTCCTTGGCGGAGCCCTGTTTCAACGGGGGTAAATTACCTCCGCCGCCCTCCTGGATGTATTGTGCGTGTGAGGGAAAAAGTTGTGTCCGCGACATGGGCATTTTGAGCGGATTGCAGGCCACAGCACTAGACATTCTTAGAGGACCACCATCAAATCGAGCACTTCTTGTTTTGGTCCCGATTGCCACGATTGCACCCTTTTGATCATAACACAACTGCACTGGGTATCACCCCCGTCCTCACTGTCATATCACTTAACACTAGGTGCACTTTTCCTGTTGCTCTTGGCTTTCGGAGCTGCTGCGCGTTTTACAACATCCTAGACTCCGTTTGGTTGCGGCTACTTAACTTGCGAATAGGTTTTTTTGTGGGCATTTCAGTTTGAAAACATTGGGAATCGAACAAAGGCTTTGGGTTATTTTACAGCCATATTTTTCAAGCCAAAGGAATTGTCAAGTTTCCACGGCTTTTACGCGCAGGCTCACAAAAATCCCTTGGCCTGCTTTCGGTCTTATTCGACACGTTCGACTAATTTCGCCACGCCGTCAAATGACATCTCAGAACCGTACTTGTACTATTATATTTTGGTTTCTCCATGGCTCTGCTACTAGGCAATTCGCCAGCTTATTGCAGGAAAACGTCTGGTTTTCGCTAACAAAATTTTAATCTCTGTGAGCGCCTAAAGGAGTTTTTACTTTAATAAAAGTTGAGCTACCACTATTTATATATAACATTCTTCCTGATTATGGGCCTCGACAAATCCTAACACGCTTATTTCATTTTCCTTGTTTACTTTATTAAGTATACGTTTTTGATCTGGGCTACGTAAAAGAGCCGTATGTTTTTAAATTATGTTCCAGTCGTCGGAATATGTCCTTAAATGGTTGCCGTCGTCTTTCCGAATAGCAAATAAAATATAAATTTTGCGCCGTTTTTTCCATTTTCAATATAACGTGATAAAATATCAGCCTTTTCAAAATCTTGATAAGTCATTTTCACAAATTAACATGTAAAAATGATATTGACGTTAAATGCTAATAACAACTAGAATATCTACATAGTTTCGTTTCTAGAATATTAGCTTTTGTTTTATAGCCTACTTACTGTGGTTTAAAGTAAGAAAGTTTAACCAAATCGAATAGAAAACCAATATGTGTGTTATATTTTTAAAAAGAGGATTTAATATGCTATATTTTTAAATTAAAATGGATAGTGTCCTATTTAAAAAAAAAAAGAGGTTAGGTACGATAACTTTTTTTACCTGACTCCCTATACTTATTCTAAAAACGTCAGATTATTTAAAAATCATTATAAAGAAACTTCTGTATAAAATATGTTTCTGTATCTTTTTTAACTAAGAAAATATAGGGTCATTTTGAAATTGGCAATTTTCTAATTGTCCCCCGTATCTCTTAAGCAAGCGAAAATTTTCAAGTTTTGATTTTACCGTCTTAAGTTTGACCCAAAAAGAGCACATGACGCCTACATTAGTTCTTTGATAGCACTAACAATTACGAAGATACCCCACAGGGTCACTTTACGACGTTCCTTTAAAGAACAAAGCTTTAGGAATCGCCCTAAAACATTGACACACTTTTATGGCTCTACAACTACTCTTTGGTCCTCGGGAGTTAAAAACATGGTTTTTCCGCGTCTCCAGGGGTCGTTTCCCAAAAAAGCTTTTCTAGCCTTCAAAACGCGTGGTTACTTCATAGAAGGTCAGAAAAAAGTGTTACGACAGAGCAAACAAGCCGAACACAACGAACTTTTGATTAAGTTATTCGTTGAGTTCGCCAAATGTATTAGCCCTATTCCACTCGTTCGAAGTAAAATGTTTAGGTCTGAACGTAGCTGCTAATACCAGCATAAATGGCGTCATTTATTGGGAAAGCTGCTGTCCCCGGTATCTATTTTTATCCTTAACTGTGTCAAAAAAATAATACAAATAAACCCAAACTACAGTAGTTCTACTAATGCAAGACGCAATTGTTTTGTTTTGATAAGCCACATTTGTGACCGGTCACATTAAGTTGCTTACATTTTATAAAAAGAAATAATATCCCAAAACCAAAATGGTGAAGGCGAAACTGCACATGCAATTTTTAAAGCATCTTGTTATGTCGCTTTCTTCTGTAAACTGCAGTAAAGGAAACAAAGTTATTGCGGTCCTGTTCTTTCATAGGGTTCATGGGTATCAAGCATGGCTATTGGGCGAAACGATTGACGTCATTGTAGAGTTTAAAATGGGCGGGTATTGTAAAATTTCTGATTTTTCGAGGAGAGCGTTGTCCTTTAACCTTGACTAAAACTGGCCGGGTCACTGACACTTTTAAGTTGACCAAAGACAAGGGCTAATGGACTCACCATGCGTCAAGTTTGAGTAAACGCGAAAAGCGGTTTTTTTCTCTTCATGTTTTTATTTTTTTATGATCAAAAATTAATAAATCTACGCGATACATTCGCTTGCCAAATATTTAGACGGGAATCTTATTTTGAATTTCTTGAATACAAAAATTATTTTAGCAACAAACGAAATGTGTAATATTTATATAGTTTATCTGGAACTAAATATTTATTTTAGCAGTTTTTACGCAGCAAAATATCCGCTATCGATATTCATAAAAATACTACCAAACTACGTCACACCCACATCATATTTCTTATTAATATGAATAAATCTGACCTATTTTTAAAATCAAAATAACTCTGATTTCAAAGATCTAGGACGTAATAGAACACATAAAACCTACTTTCGAAATTCCCTCCACGGAGTAGGTAAAACAGAAATCTAGAGAAATGTCGAAGTTGAGTCCTTCATGTTTCTGTCCTACTCAGGCGCATAAATATAAATCATTTATGTTGTCAAATTTAACTTTGTTTAAGTTAGGTTGCAGATTTTTTTTAACTTTGTTAGATTTTCATTACTATTAATGGAGTTTTATAAAACCTCATATTTTTTTTCAAAAAATATCCGATTTTGTCAACCAAAAATTGCGACGTTTGAACAATACATTGCTTCGCTTGTTGAATGTGGATAAGTGAATAAGGGGTAAGAGTCAAAATATAAAAAAACGTCGATAGTTGGGCATCGAAAACTAGAGAAAGTTTTTAGAAAAACGTATCGCTGGAAAAAATATATAAATATTTGTAGATTCGTTAATAGATCAGACAACATTAAAAAAACTTGGCAACGTAGGAACGTCAAGTTTGAACGGGAAGATGCGCTAACCAATAAGAATAGCGCTAAGTATTGTGGACAATCCCACCCACATAACATAACCTGATATTTTGATGTTTACAGGGTAAACTGTCAAAATCCCTTGGAAATCCTGTCATGTATAGTTGACGGCGGGGGTTTTTCCTTAGCCCACCTCAGACAATACATAAACAAAAATCATTTTTTAAACAATTCCTAGTGTAAAAACGTAGTTCTACATGGGTATCTTCCTACAGCAAGGTTAGAAAATTTAAAAACATGAATATGCAGAGGAGTGTATTTGATATAATGAATTTTAAACCTCCCATCCCATAAAACAATGAGCTTTAACAACCTTTTATAGTGTATATGAAAGCAGTTATGCAGGCCAAAAGGCGCTATCTGCTAGTATTTGTTGTAGCTTTTTTAACAATTTGGTATTTCGGGGGCTATCACCTAAGGCACAACCCTCACATCCCATTTGAAATCGAAGAACTGGTAAGCTACGTCAATTTAAATAGTATAGAAACTGGTTACACTGTAGGCAGAGATAGGCGTATAACCCCACATGATGCCAAAACTCTGTGTCGCATGGAAACATGCTTTGACTTTACAAAGTGCGAGAAAGACTTTAAAGTTTATGTGTATCCTCAAGAGGAAACCAATGTTCCCAGTCCGTCCTACCAGAAGCTCCTAAATGTCTTGTTAGAATCACGTTATTATACTTCAGACCCGAAGGAAGCATGCCTATTTGTACTCAGTATAGACACGCTAGATAGAGACCGCCTAAGCAATGATTATGTTCGTAACATGCAAAGCAAAATACAAAGGTTGCCTTACTGGAATGACGGCCTTAATCATGTTATTTTCAACTTGTATTCTGGGACATGGCCAAATTACACAGAAAACAATTTGGATTTTGACTACGGAAAAGCTATTTTAGCAAAGGCTAGTATGTCTGAGGATCACTTGAGGCCAGGCTTTGATATTAGCATACCCTTGTTTCATAAAATACACCCAGAAAAAGGTAGGTAAAAATAATATTCTATATTGAATAAAATGTACAAAATATTTATTTATTTTTTTGCACCTAATGCTTAATGACTGATTATTGTTTTTTTTTCTATAGTATTCCATAACTGTATTTGTGTTTACCTTTAAATATATAAACCTGTAAATATCTCTTACACAACACAATAATATATTTTAAATGATAAAACAATAATAACAAAAAATAAAACAATGAAAATGATAAACTAAGCCTTATCTTTTGTAATAAGTTTTTTTTTTTTAATTTTTAGTATACTTAAAGATGATGATTATGAAAATGTTTGGTAATTGTTTAGATGTGTGACCCCACTTTTTTGGGATGTAAAATCAACATGATTAATTTTTTTTGAGTTGTCAAATATTTTTATTCTTTAAGTTTATTAAAAATAGAATAATTAAAAAAAAAAAAAATGTCAATGTTTTAATTATAAAAAATTGATATTTAAAAAAAAATGCAATTATTTGTCTTTACGCATAAAATATAAATACAAATCACTAGAAATTGCTAAACTTAAATGGATGCATTTTATTGACGAAAAACTTATTAAATATCCCCATTTTTTATTTTCAAAATAAAAATTATCATAGAAACATTTTTTTTGGATTTCTCTTAAAAGATTTGTATATCTGCCGTAAAATAGAATAAAATGAAAAAAAAAACATGTCAATATATCTTTTTTTCGATTTTTTATGACCAAAAATAGGTGGCGATTCTAAACAATTACCAAATGTTTGTATATTATGATCTTTTAGTTTTAATTAAATAAATAAATAAACATTTATTTATTTAACGAATTTTACAAAAATATAGTTTAACACAAGACAGATTTTTACACTCTTTAAATGTGTTATATGAAATTAAACTCTTTATTTTTTGTTGGAAGTGCAGTATACATAGTGCTGCAAGAGTAGTAATGCTTTTTTTGATGTATAATGGCATGCACATGTTAGTATTGTGTCTAGTGGGATACTTGTAAATTGTTGCCGCCAGCTGATTTTCTGAATGAAATAGTTATAAGATACAAGATCTAGAGACATAATTATTCATAAAGCTACCCCATTTTGATATAAAAAAAATGAAATACCAACCTTTACCACTCTCACCACAAAATATTAATAATTTAATTTAAAAAAAAATTCAAGGTGGTGAACCAGGATCCAACTCTGCAAACAGTTACCCCTTAGAAAAGACTTATCTTTTAGCATTTAAGGGTAAAAGGTATGTGCATGGTATAGGGTCTGACACAAGAAATTCTTTATACCACTTGCACAACCGGAAAGATATGATCATGGTTACTACTTGTCGTCATGGTAAAAGTTGGAAGGACATGAAAGACGAAAGATGTGATGAGGATAACAGGGAATATGACAGGTATGATTTTACTTAAACTTATAAAGTAACAGTTGAATAAAGCATTTTATATTTTTTCTTTAAAATCCTTTTTTTTATAGATATGATTATGAAACTCTATTACAAAATTCAACTTTCTGCCTAGTTCCTAGAGGTAGAAGGCTAGGTTCATTTAGATTTCTAGAAGCTTTACAAGCAGGATGTGTTCCTGTTTTGCTGTCGAATGGCTGGGCTTTGCCATTTTCAGAAGTTATAGACTGGAATAAAGCTGTTATTTGGTCTGATGAACGTTTACTTTTACAGGTGAGCAAATCAAATTCGGTAAGTGAACATTAAATAAATTATTTTTCTACTGTTTCAGGTACCTCATATAATTCGTTCCATATCACCAAGCAAAATCCTGCAACTACATCAGCAGACGCAGGTGCTTTGGGACAGGTATTTTTCATCAATTGAAAAAATAGTTTATACAACTCTGGAAATCATAAGGGACAAGCTGCCTAATAAGCAAAAACGAGACGGCACCATCTGGAATTCGTTTCCCGGCGCCTTAGTTACATTGCCAACATTCTCAGATTCTTCGCAAGACTTTCCATTTCATATTGAATCAAACACAAACAGATTTACTGCTGTTATTTACTGCCAATTAGGTAAGTTTTCCTTATAATGTAGCCGAAAGTGTCTATTAAATCTAAATACCAAATGTTGTATTAATAGTGTGGTGTCGGGACTTAAACTGGTCCTAAAACTTTGATCGCGACATGTTAGTTCTAAAATAGATACTTACTAAAATCCTTAATAACAAATTTATTATAACAGCGCTCATAATAATATACATTTTTTAATGTTATTACTAGGGACCGGACATTGGCGAAAAACCATTATAATTTTAAGCTTAAAATGATATAGGATATACCAAATAAAAATAAATACTTTAAGTTCCTTTGGTATTTTTATTCGGTGTGATTTCTTGTAGAATAATATAAAAGACGTGGCAATAGCAAAAAATTTAGAAGAGTTTTTGCACCACAAAAGAATTAAACTATAATATTTTATAATGCTTTTATATAAATTATATAAAATAAATTAAATTTAAAATAAACTTTTTGTCTATATAAATTAACACATATTTGATTTTACCTCTATTAGGGTTCATATTTATGCAATTAACCACACAAACATAGTTTTGTTGGTGGAAATGCAAATCTCCAAGTGCAGTACGAAAATTTTCTAGCCTATTTATTGTGAACTCATAAAAATCAGTTCCGTTACATAGGGTAGGTAAATCATGGTAATTAAAATAAAATACACTTTGTACTAAATTCCACTATATTTGAAACTATGAGAAATATATTTATTTCTTTTATGACTAGTTTCGCTAACACGGTAACTTTTTCAAGACTAACTAAATTTAAAAGTTTAAACTAGGTACACAAATTATGGTTTATCAGTTCTTAGTGTTATGCTATAGGTAGGTATTATAAAATTGGGTATGGTCTAATTCTATAGGTAACAAAATAAGATTTTACAGCTATTGCAATTAAATAATTAAAGTGTTATAATATATTTAAATTTAACAATGGGGAATTATTTAGGTCTAATTGACAATTTGATAGAGTATCGGTATTTATAAGTTTGTTTATTTCAAGGGACTTCAGTAGATTCTATTTACGGACTTTGTTTTCTGGTATGAAGTATTTTGAAATTTGATCAAAATTATGATTTTGCTCCATTAAATGATTAGCGTAGGTAGGTAGGTAGGTTTAAAGTGAGTGGGTATAACACCCTTCCACCGCGACCGATCGGTCTATTGTGACTTGATTAGCGTAGTGAAAATCGGTTTTTCTTTTAATATAACTGGTGTGATGTTCTTTTATTCTTTTGGAAAAATTTTTTCCTGAATGACCTATATAAGTTTTTGAACAGTCTTTACAAATTAATCGATTGTTGTCTTATTAAGATTTGTTGTTTTTTATGAATTTCACACATCGGGAGTTTACCAATTAATTTGTAAAGACAGTCCAACAACTTATATAGGTCAGTCAGGTGGAAGTTTTTCCAAAAGAATGAAGGAACATCACACAAGTTATACTAAAAGAAAAACCTATTCTTACTACGCTAATTATTTAATATAACAAAATCATAATTTTCATCAAAATTTAAAAATACTTTATACAGAAACCAAATGCTGTAAATTGAATTTACTGGAGTCTCTTGAAATAAACAAACCTAAAAATATTGACACTATATTAAATTGTCAATTTGACCAAAATAATTTCCCATTGTTAAATTTAAATGTTCTATAACACTTTAAATATTTAATTACAATAGCTGTAAAATCTTAGTTTATTACCTATAGAATTAGACCATACCCCTTATAAATTTTATTATACTTACCTATAGCATAACACTAAGAGCAGATTAACCATAATTTGTGTACCTAGGTTAAAACTTATAAATTTAGTTAGTCTTGAAAAAGCTACCGTGTTAGGTGATTTGATGTACCGTTAAATCATATTATATTTGTGCTAAAATAATTTGTTGCATTTAAATAAGTTGTATACGGGCAAAGAAATAATGAGTAGGTACAAGTAAAAAAATTAAGTTGGAGAGACTACTTCCAAATTCTACTTTTTTATTTGAAAGTGAAAAAGGTGTTTGGTGCAAAATTTGTAATTCTGAATTTATCTGTACAAACCATATCAGATTGAGAGACATGTTAAAGGTCCACAGCATTTAAAAAAGATGCAAAGTTTTCCGAGGACATTGAAATTTACAGAGTCAGAATATGTACCAAATGCAGAATTCTGCATGGATTTGTGTGAAGCCTTTGTTGCAGCTGATATTCCTCTTTATAAAATAAATGATAGATCTATGGGGACATTTTTGGAAAAACACTGCCACACAAAAGTACCGGACTGAATCAACTATGCATAAAAACTATGTTGATAGGATCTATTTTAAAAAAATGGACAAAATACGACACAATCTGGAAGGAAAAAAGTTATGGTTTAGTGTTGATGAAACCACTGATATCAAGGGAAGAAACATTGCTAATATTATAGTTGGACCTTTAAGTAATTATGCACCGGAAAACTCATATTTAATTAACAGTAAATTTCTTTCTAAAACCAATAGTAAGACAATAACGAAATCTGTAGTAGAAAGTATTACTTCACTACTGTCAGCCACTAGTATTCAGGAAAGTGTTGTTTTGTTTCTTTCGGATAGTGCTGCATATTTATGCTAAAAGCAGGACGACAGTTAAAAGATCATTTTCCCAAATTGCTTCATTTGACATGTTTAGCTCATACCCTACATAAAATATGTGAAATAAACTTTTATCCAGTTATTAATACTTTAGTTAGAGAAGTAAAAAAAGTTTTCCTTAAGTCACCTGCGCGTATTACTACATTTAAAGATGTGTCCTAATGTCGCATTACCGCCACAACCTGTTATTACAAGGTGGGGAACATGGTTATCAGCAGTTTCATATTACCATATAAATTACAATGTGGTAAAAAATGTTGTTGACAGTTTACGAGATGATTCTTTAAGTGTTATAAATGTACCAAATGTTAAATCTGATTTAAAATTTATTTTTGAAAATTTTGGATATCTTCCGGATGTGATTGAACAGTTAAAAAACAAAATGTCCCCCTAGTAACTTCATTTAATGTATTTCAAACCACTATAGACAAGCTTAAATCTGTTCCTAATGAAATTGGTGACAAATTAAAATTGTATATACCAAAAATCTTGAAACGAAATCTAGGATTTTTAGAAATAAAAAATATTTTCGAGGCAACTACAAAATAAAAAAACTGACTTGTACGATCATTTTCATTTTGCTTCACTTACAAGCTGTGATGTCGAAAGGAGCTTTTCTAGACTAAGAGATATTTTAAATTGTAAAAGAACCAATTTTACCGAAACCAATTTTGAAAAGACGTTAGTTATATCATGTAATGCAAATAAATTATAAAACACTACTGTTGCGTTTTTATTTCACATTTATTTATAATTAATATATCCTTAATATGGACGCCAATGAATTTAGCAGAAATAAAAAAGTATAGGGAACGAGCTTGTTCCCAAATCCGGGCCCTAGTTACTACCTTACGCGAAGCGTTAACATACTAAGAATCGCCCTGAACTTATATGTCCTTGGAATGAAAAAAATTCAATTGCAAAGTTACTCATAAAAATACTAATTACAATAGTACCTTTATTTCTAATATTTAGTGTTTCCCATCTGTGAACACAAAATTATACACTAATGACACCAAAACAGCGTTTTAATTAGAAAAATTAACCGCCATCTTAAGGGACCAAATAAAAACTTGAATAAATAACCACACAAAATCCGGAAAAATTTTACCTTTAGCACTGTATTTCAAAAAATCAACTTAAGGAAATGAATTTAAAAATCATGCATTACACTTTAATATCAGTATTTTTGAATGACAATAAGTAATTACAAAGAATTAAACGCTAAAAGATGGATCTTTACTTACATTATTGCTGCTGATTTAGCCGTATTCCTATGAAATTATGATTTCACAACAACTTTTTTAACGATGTATCAATCGAGATAATATTTTACGTCCGTAATTTCTCAGGTTTGTATTTAAAAGTACTGATTTATATAGATATTTAATTTTTTCACGCAAATAAACGGAACACCGCGCCGGCCATGCTAATTTTTAGCGTCTGTTTCTTATTGGTCGTAGATGGAAGGTTGCCTATTGGCCGATAGTCACATGAACATTTTAAAAGTTTCGCGGGAAGTATAAATATGAAATACAAATTAACAATGGTAACCAAACAAAATCCGAAAAAAAAAAATACTTTTAACACTACACTTTAAAAATCAACTTGAGGAAATTAATTTAAAAATCATGCAATACACTTTAGTGCCAGTACTTTTGGTTTTTTAATATTATTTGTTTAATCATCATTATTTTCTTTATTTTAAATACTTTCATTTGCAAAAAAAAATAAAGACAATGTTTTTGGGATTAAATATGGATGTATATCATTATTTTATTAGTTATTTTTTAAATGAACTTTTCTTTTAGGAATACCAGTGTCACCAACATCCACGCTTTATAGATTAGTCAGTTACTTAGGAAAAAGTAAATATGTATCAAAAATACTAATAGTTTGGTCCAATGACAAAAGACCACCAAATAAAAATCGTTGGCCAAATTTACCAATACATATTCCCTTACATATCATTGAAACTGGCAGTGGACTGGAAGGAAAATCTAGTATCTCCCAAAGGTTCTATCCACATAAAGAAATTCAAACTGATACAGTTCTATCATTAGATGAAGACACTATCCTGACAACAGAAGAAATTGACTTCGCTTTTGTCGTTTGGAAAGAGTTTCCAGACAGAATAGTGGGGTATCCAGGAAGATCTCACTATTGGGATGACTCTAAGTCAACATGGGGCTATACGTCAAAGTGGACCAACGATTATTCAATAGTTTTAACAGGGGCCGCATTCTATCATCGATACTACAATTATTTATACACTGAATGGCTAAGTCCTCTCTTACACAAAACAGTAGAGCAAAGTCAAAATTGCGAGGACATTCTAATGAATTTCCTAGTAAGTCATGTAACTCGTAGGCCTCCAATTAAAGTAACACAGAGGAAACAGTACAAAGAGCAACCTAGTGCAGGTAGTTGGTCTCCCTGGAATGATCCAGATCATTTTATTCAAAGACAGACTTGTCTAAACACTTTTGCAGCTGTCTTCGGCTATATGCCTCTGCTAAGATCAAATCTAAGGCTCGATCCTGTACTTTTTAAAGACTCTGTGTCCAACAAGAGGAAAAAGTACAGAAAGATTGAGTTGGTTGTAAGTTAGTGGATAATTAAAACTAATAATGAGGTTCCTTTGCTACTATGATTAAAGAAGGTCTTTGACATGGTATTTCCGACGATCAAAAACAAACTATACTATGATAAGTAGGTCTACGTGTTATAGTTCGTTTCTGATGGTCACATTTTTTAAAAATCTACCTTTTATTTTCTATATAAACTTCTGTATGAGTAAGAGTGTTTGCTGGATAAAAGGGTATGGCATATATATATATATATATATATATATATATATATATATATATATATATATATATATATATATATATATATATATATATATATATATATATATATATATATATATATATATATATATATATATATATATATATATATATATATATATATATATATATATATATATATATATATATATATATATATATATATATATAATAATATATATATATATTATATATATATATATATTATATATAATAACAAATTAAACCATTAATTATATAATATACCTTCAATTTATATTTAATTAGTAACAAATTGCAAGAACCAGTTAATGTAATAAAGTATACCTTCCATATCTATATTTAATGTGTAACATAAGGGATAAGATTTGCAAAACTCAGTGTGCCCTGGATAAATACTTATATGTTAATTACTCACAAAGGAAAACCAATAATTAAAGAAATTGTAGTAAACATTTGCATCACAATCCTTTTTGTCATTGTTGTAATTTATTTAAAGCCGTCCTTAGAAAAATACAAGGGTATTTACATAAAACAAGCGCACTGAGGCGTGAAGGCGTTGGACATGTAACTTATTTAGTATTCCGCTGAGGGCAGTTTGAAACACCAAAGAAAACATTGTGTTTTGTATTAAATTAAGATAATGAAAGTCCAAAACACATCTTTCATGCAACACAATCTTTTTTACTCAAATGTAGAAATACACAGAACATTGATGTTTTTGTTGAATTTCTTTTTAAACTTGTAAAAAATATATTTTTAACCTTCCAGAATACAAGGAAGGTACAATCAAGGCATTTTAATCTAAGAGTGACGAAAGTAAATACAACTAAAGTAAAATGTATCGCATTGGTCCAAAAAGTTAGTAACCAGGGTTACAAATTCAATTGACCAATAGGCAGACTCTTGTTTTTGCTTGCGTCATTCTCAAATTAAAATGGTCCGATTTTAGCCGTAACTGGTTCTCAGCTTTGCTTACCTACATATTATATGCTGGCTAGGCTGATATAAAAACACAAAGTTTGTCGGTAAAGAAAGGTAAAAAGGTTAGAAACAGAGGTGCATTGAGGTTTTCAACGGTTTTCTTTTATAGAAGCTATTCAATGGAAAATTATACTTAAGTTAAGTTGTTTATTTGTACTGATGTGTTTTAAGAACAGAAACTCTTATATGTGAGATCCCAAGGGACAAAGTTGGACATAACCTCGCAAAATATTTCTAATTTGAATTATACTTTATTTTAAAGTGGTTTATCTTTCCAAATCCACAATGATTTTATCAATGGTAAAAGATATAAGATTTGTGCTTACAATTATTTTCATATGAAAATAAAATTGTTCTTAAACAGTTTTAAAGATATAGGGCAAAATCTATTTTCATTTCTCAATCATGTATAGAGGCAGGTTTCGTCATATTTTCATATTTAGATATTTGGCTCTAATTCGAGACACCCTGTACAATCCAGCTAGGATAATATGTAAATTAATTTTAAATTAATTAAATTTAAAAATGGTAGACGTAGAATAAATAAAGTATAATTCAGCTTAGGTTTTTTTAAATCTCTAACATTATTCTCTCTAGAGTTAGGAAAGTAATACTTCTATACTTAGATCATATCGTTAAGCAATAATATACATTTTATTACATCAGAACCCGTCAATTTTGAGAGGTTATAGTCTGGATATCATAAAACTCCTCAATTTTTGCAGAAGAACACATTACAATCTGGCCATTTTCATTTGAGAATGACGCAAGCACAAACAGTTAAAGAAAAATTCTTCCCATTGGCCAATTGGGTTTGTAGCTGTTTACTGACTTTTTGGACCAATGCAATACATTTTTGTTCAGCTGTTTTTGCTTTCCTCGTTCTTAAATAAATAAAAATGGATAGATTATAGGGTTTTACAACGAAAAGAAGACATTAATGTAAGCAAAAATTGGGATTTTATTTCTAGAAATGTAAACACGATGTTTTTATCGGTATAAAAATGGTTAAAAGGCTAACAATAGTCAATAAAACGCCTATTTATATGGCAAACCTTTTGAAAATCTGAAGAAAGACCTAGTTATACATATAATGTTTTTTAATCGCGATACACGATTCTTCCTGAGATTCTGCTTTTGGGGTTTAAGGAAGCAACTAAATGTATAGGGGAAGAGTCTTAGAGATCACATATAAAAAATAATAAACTTGGTGTATATACAAATATATAAAATTAGTTTTTATATAACAATTTTTGGGAAACCTATTTTATGCCATATAAGTTTGTAATAATTTTGAAGTTTTGCTTAAACAATAATACAAAATAATTATCAATTAAGCGAAGCAATATATTATGTGAAATGGACTGTATATCAATTGACAATTTTTTACAACATAACCCAATATCAATTTAAACTAGTCAGATATTGTATAATGTTCAAATTTTGTATATTAATCTTTATTTTATTTTGTGACTGGATACTTAAGAATGTTTTACATGTTAGAAAATGCAGTATAAACGAAAGAACTGAAGTGTTGTCATTTTTCGTTTAAGGTGTTTGAGAGATTTTTGCTTAAAACTTTTCTTGCAAAATTTTTGCAATTTTTCTTTTATGCAACAAAGAATGCGACAGGCGCTATTTTCTCGCAGCTGTCCGGCTATTTTGGTAAAAATTTCGAGAATTTTTAAAAAACCCATCCAAAAATATTTTGACAGCATACAATTACCTTAAAAGAGCGTTGGTTTAAATATATTTATAAATAAAAATTAAAATATTTATTTGCCAAATAAGTTGTTTACAAACTTCTGTTAGTTGATAAATCTTATTGTCAATAAATTTTAACTGTAAAAATTTTAAGAAAAACTGCATGCAAGAAAAATTTTACACAAGAAAACTTTCTAACTGTAAAAACACCTTAAGATTACATCAGTTTTTTTGCGGTCTGTGGAAATGCGACACCTCAACCCTTTCAATTATCTGGAACTACTCAAATTTATTCTGTAGTTACAAGTGAGCCATTTATAAGAATTTTGATTGCACGGTTTTTGCTATTTATTCAAGATTAAATACAGGGTAGGAGGGGTAAAATATGATCATGAACATATTTCAGGTAAAATTTACAGTACATCTTTAATCTGGCCTTACTCATTTGAGGATCACGGAAGCAAAAGCAACTAAATAAAGATGTACCGGATTGGTCCAGAACGTCGGTAACCATGGTTACAAACGCAGCTGACCAATGGGGAAACTCTTTTTTCATCCGTTTTTGCTTACGTCATTCTCAAATAAAATAGCCAGATTTTAACCGGTGACCTCAGAATAAGTTTGAATATACTAAATATTATGTTATTTTTAAGTTAGTTTAGGTATATCAATTTTATTTGTCAGTTACCATTTATTCAATAAAATATTGTTATTTTTTCCAAAGTTTATATTTATGGGGGTACATATTTTTTAAAATATTTTTTTTGATATGTATATTTATGTTGGGAGAAATTCGATAATACATTTTTAAATATTTTATATTTTTTGTGATGGTTTTATTTCCGTAAATTCCTGGCATACGATATTTTACTATTTAAACTTGAATCATGTGAGATGCATGGTAAACTTTTTAACTTGCTTAAATCTTATCTAAATGACAGGAGACAGATTGTTCATGTAAACGTCTTCTCATCACTAATTCATGTTATCTCGGGCGTTCCTGAAGGAGCTTATTTGTCTCGTCTGTTTTTAAATTCTCTTATTAATAATATTGCTGCTTACTATAAACATTATAAATTTACATTTTTTGCTAATGATTTAAAAATATAATATGGTTAGTTTTCAAATAAAATGGAAATTATGTTCCTTTAAGATAAAGCGAAATTTAGGTGAAAAAAAAATAATAAATAAGCATCTGTAAAAGAAAATATAAAATGCAGGCTGAATCAACTCGGCCAAAAAACAATTATATTGGCCTAAATACGCGACTGGCCGGTTCTGGCGAGAGAAATTGGAGTACTCCGGAAATCTTCTTTCTCTAGGTCACGAAGTGCTTTAGTGTCATATTTATAATGTCCGTATTAAGGTATGTACACACCGAAAAAACAAACAAGAACAAACATTCGTTCTTGTTCACCTTGTTTGTATGTGTTCTTTGTTTATTGTTCGCGTTATTTTGCCTACATAGCGCAATCAAATATTTGTTCACTCTCGTTTGACCAGTTGGAAAAGTTATGGATCACGACGAACAAAATTTATTTCTCTTTAGGTATGTACACACCGAAAAAACAAACATTCGTTCTTGTTCACCTTCTTTGTATGTGTTTTTGTTTAATTGTTCGCTTGTTTGTTTACTCTTGTTCGACTAGTTGGAATAGTTATGGATGACCATAAAAACAAAAATTCCCTTTGATGTGCCGACGTCCACTGGAACATGAGCAAACAAACGTTTGTTCGCCGTTTTAACTGTCTACACTGAAGAAAAATGTTTGTTCGCTGATGTTTGTTCTTGTTTGCTTTTTCGGTGTGTACATACCTTTTGATGCTAAAAATAGTGAATTATAATAAATACTAATAATTATTTATTTGTAAATGGGGACTGCACATAATGTATAAAAGCAATTACCTATGAAAAAATGTCACAGCTTTTGTAGATTTTACTCTGGTCCAATTGAACTGGTGCAAAAAAGGTAGAAAAAAATTAACATGAATTTGATTTATTTTTAAAATATTTTTTTATAAAAGCAATATTGCAATCGTACATACAATGTCTTCGAACCTTAATAAACAAGAAAAATAAAAATACTCTAAATGTATCCTAATACATTTATATTATTTTAATTAAAATACAAGGAAAACTAGTAATTTTCTTAAAACGAATATCTCCACTATTTTAGTACATTTATACAAAACAGAGGTGTGTCACTTACAGCACAGCTGACTTAATATTAAAAAAAAAATGACATGTTTAACTGGTAAGTAGAGCGACGTTGATTTCTTTTACCATCTTCACTCTGTGCAACATTTTTTCAAGCGCTTCTTTAGCTAATGGCATGGTAGAGTACCAAACGGGACTGTCTGGTACGCATGAACGTTCCGGTTGTAAATAAAATACGTCGTTTCTTGTTTTTACACTTTCCGGACTGAAAAAAAAACATTGTGTAAGATTACAGATACCTTAGCTGATTTATTAAAAAGATGGTGCAGTTTTGGCAAATACGATAACCAGTAGTAAAGTGAGGGATCAAAGAGCGGATAAAGTTGGATACACCACTATACTCGAGGAGGTGGCAATATCTCGGTGGCCACCTAGATTCCCTAAATTAACACCGATGAATTTTTTGTGGGTCTTATTGAATTAATTAAGGACAAACTTCTATTTTTTTTTCTTTTTTATCCAAAAAAATATCAAATATCACTGGAAATATGATAAAAAAGATAAATTTTAACATTTAAAATAAATTTTGTATTTACATCACAAATTAAAATAAAAATATAAACGAAACTTTTGTTTTTGAGCGCCAAAGTTCATTGATAGGGACGTCTGGAGGGGGGAAAGTAGATTGTTCTGCGGGTCAGACCAGTTCAGCAGCACTCACGTTGTTATGGCAACATGAGTGTTAAATGTAATTACATGCGCAACGCATTGTAATTACTTTTCTTGCTCATGAAGGCGTTAGACCAGTTGAAATTCTGCAAAGCTGACTGCATAGTTTGGATATCAAACAATGACAATGTGCTTCTAAGCGAGGTAAAGGTTACCTATCGTTCAAAAGACGTGACCATATAGGAGAAGTCATTCTCCTCCACTACTATGGTCAGTCACATACTCTAAAATTAGATGAAATGAAACTAACTTCACTCCATCCTCCCTACAGCCGTGAGTTATCACCCTGCGATTTTGATCTTTTTGGACCTCCCAAAAAAGCACTAGAATGACAATGATTTCAAGATAATGCAGCAGTGAAGATCTTTGTACACAATTGGCTCCTCTATTTGTGATGTCGGGATCAACAAACTTTTAATTCACTGAAGAAAATACGTTTCTAAAGCAGGACATTTTGTGTAAAAATGATGTGTTTTATTTTTATTCTTACATTTAACACGTTTATAATTGATTTACCTTGTATTCTGCCACCTAAACGGGGTGGTAGCGAGGAAGTCGCGCGAATGAATCGCAATAACTTCTTCGTTTCTCTATTTTTGGTACTTACAATATATACAATACTCCGACTTCAGCCAAATAATCGGCTTTTTTTCTTGGCCGAAGTTGAATATCCGCTAAAAGTGTCGCTTTGGTCGGAGACTAAAAATCATTAGAGAGCTACGACATCTAGGTGCAGGATAGTGCGGCAGGCCCAAGGGTGATAAACCTAACAAGGAGTGCTCGATCCCATTTAAGCCCATATACACCAATTTAAATGTCAATACGGTATTTGTGACGTAATCCGTTTGCCTGTTTGTTTTGTTTACAAGTAATATAAAGTCTTAATTTTTTAAATTATTATACATTACAGTTCTAATAGTAAGTGCATATTCAAAATAGTTTTTAAAAGTTAAATATTTAACAAAAATTAATAAAATAAATCTACCTTTTGGGCAAAATGGGCAAACGGGTGACGTCCAAACATAACCTATATCTGCGGACAAACAGTAAAAATCGAGCACTCCTTGTTAAGTTAACCACCCTTGCGCCAGGCCAAGTTCCGGCCTGGTAGGTAGGTTTAAAGTGAGTGGGTATAACACCCTTCCACCGCGACCAGGTCCAGACTTCTAATAAATCTGATGAGTTCCGGCCTGAGGCACACAGTGTGTATATTACATGAAAGGTGTGAGCATATTTTTCCCCTATAATATATTTAATATAGTTCCACGTAAAGGTATAAGATTTGGCATGTAAATTCACATAGGTATTCTAATTACCCGTGAAAAAATTAAGAAAGTTATGTCAGGTGGTTTCTGAGATATTCGATTTTGAAAATCGCCCATTTTACTACTGACTGGCTGACTCACTCGTTGACTCATCAAAATTATGGGTCACCTCCTGAGGGAGTAAAACTTGAAATTTGGTATGTAAGTAGGTTTTAGGACACAAGTAAAGAAAAAATTCTAAAAACTGCACTGATTTTCACTAGGAATGCTCTGAAACAGGGGCGGTAATATCGTATATTTGGGGCTATTTTAAAAGTTTGCAATCTTGCAGAATTTAAAACGCAGGCAAGAATTTACTCCATTCATTGAACTCCACTTATGTAAAATAAGGGTCAAGTTCCTATCCAAATATCTCGGCCTCTAAAAGTACTGAAATAAAAAATTAGACCAAATTCTTTTTTGACTTGGCCAATTTTTTACTGATTTGTCTCTACATATAAAAAAAAACTGTATATTAAGAGACAAAAAATTAAAAATGGACAGATCAGTATAAAACTTTTTGGGCCTTGGCCTATATTTTACGTGTTTTTGGTATAATAAAAACCTACTTCCTATGTGGTTTTTGCTAATATTTCGAAAAAAAGCCAAAATTTTTAAATGAACCGAAAAGATTCTTTTTTTTGCTAATTTTAGTCAATATTTTTTACAAATATGGGAAATAAGTCTCTCTAGGACTTGGGTTGACTTTCGTGTCAATATTTAAAAAGTTGTAAAGCTATTTGTTCAGTTTAAAGTTTTTCTTGCTGAAATTTTTCTGTCTGCGCACGCGCACTTTTTGGTTTTTAAATATTGCTGAAATTTTTCTCTCATGCAAGAAGAATCGGGCCAGCGTTATTTTTCTCGCAGTAATCCGGCCATTTCGGTGATTATTTAAGTGATACCAAGCTTAAAATACATTGACAATATGCAATTAACTTAGTTTAGAAGAGCGTCGAGCGTTAAATATATTATATATACTTATATATACTGCGGTATCGCTCGCGACAGTCGTACACAATATTAGTTTCTCCGTAGGTTTTTAACGTGTTTTAGACAGTTAAAGTGCGAATAAAATTTTGATTTTCGGCTAAAATAATTAACAATTGTTTCTATGACCAGTACAAGTGATGGTTTAGAGATTAATTCTCAAAAAAGGGTGTTAATTAGACATCATTCTGTGGGATCAATACCTACCCATAGCCAAGAATTTAAAAATATCGTGTTGGAATTAAAAACGGACAAAAAAAGAGAACAGGTAAAAACGTACCTAAATAAAGGCAAAAATCCCAATGTAAATAAAGACCAGCAAAAAACAGGGGATTCCAGCAAGGTCGAATCAGCCGAAAATAACTTTGATAACGATATGCTGAATATAGAAAATATTTGTAAACCAAGGCATTCCTTATTTAGGACACCGCCCAAAGAAAATAAACAAAATAAAAATGACGAAACAGTTTCTACAATTTCGCAAGAAAACAAAATAAATCGGAACAACAGGGCAGGACTACATGACAATGAAAATACAGGAAAAAGGCTTAGAACTAATTCCACTCCAGATGAAGATAAAACTTTAAAAAGACAATGTGACAGAAATTTATTACACACAGACAATCAAAAAAATGGCAGAGAATACGAAGTACGAAGGGAAAATAAAACATCACAAGAAGAATCGAACGTGTCACCTACAGACCAAGTAATATTGGAAGTTTTTTCGGCTCTGGATAAGATACAAAAAATAGCAGATACACAAGATAGCCAAATTATGTTGAAACAAGACCAAGAAGGTCTAAGATCTGCTAATATTACGATTCACAAATGCCTTACTTTATTAATACACAAAATAGGAGTTTTAGAAAAGGAAAATATGATGGTAAGGTACGGCGACAAACATGAAATAATCAATCGAAAGGACAAAACAGATTTCCCAGCACTTAAAGAAAAGCCAAGGACATATGCAGAAATAAGTAATTTAAAAACCAAAGAGAACAGTCATCAAATTAATAGATTACAACCTGAACCTGAGAAGTGGACAACGCCGAAAATAAATAAGAAACTGGAAACTGTAATTACGATAGAAAATATTACTGATCCAAAAATAGCAAGTCAAAAACTTAAAAAAGAGATATTATCTTCTAAAATGACAGACGGTGGGTTTAAAAATGTTATTCATTTAAAAAATGGAGGTATTGTGCTTGAAAGTCATAATGAAGAACAACAAGAAAAACTAAGAAAAGCCCTGAAAGATAAAAGTAATATAAAAGTAAAGGACTCTTTAAATACCAATCCTATGTTTATGGTAACAGGGGTAGAAAAGGGGATGACAAATGAAGAATTTTTAGAAGATATTATTCATATGAATGATGAAATAGAAAAAGAACTAGGGTATAAAGTGAAAAACGAAATAAACGTCATAGCAAAAAAACAATGTAGAAATCCAAACAAAGAAAACTGGATTTTACAGGCCCCACCTGATATTGCTAAATGGTTTCTCAAGAAGGAAAAAATCAATCTTGACCTTATTAAAGTATATGTACATGAACATTTTAACTTGGCCATATGTTTTAAATGCGCTAAATTCGGACATGTAGCTAAATACTGTCAGGAAAACCAGTGTTGCCATAAATGTGGGGGAGAGCATCAAGGCAAGGACTGTATTACAGAAATATATAAATGTCCAAATTGCACAAAGTTAAAGTTAAACCCAGAAGTAAGTCAGCACTCTGCAAGAGATATTAAATGTCCAGTTTACCAAAGAAAATTAAAACAATATCAAAGCCATATAAATTACTCACAAGTTGAACCAAATTTTTTATAGACAATGCAAGAAGCAAGAAGCCAACCTTTATAAAAAATAATACAAAAAGTATTATACATCAAAATGTCCAGTCATTAGGAAACAAGATTGACCGCATAAACGATGCGCTAATTTCACAAAGTGACTGTGATGTACTTTGTATCACCGAGCATTGGAAATCAGAAGAACAATTAAAAAAATTGGCTATTAAGGACTTCAGATTAATATCAATGTTTTGTCGTGAAGAAGGGAAACATGGAGGAGCTGCAGTGTATTGTAGGAAAAAATTAAAGTGTAAGGCTAGATTACGACTAAATCAGTTATCAGTGAGTGGAATTTTTGAGTGTGCTGCGGTGGAATGTGAGTTTAATAAGGAAAAAGCAATAGTAATATCGGTATACAGACCACCAACAGGAGACATAAGAACATTTATGGACAAAATAGAGCAACTTTTAATAAGTGTATTTAATGAAAACAAACTTATATTTATTCTAGGCGACTTTAATATTGAACTGTTAAAAGAGAATAAAACCAAAAATGAGCTATTATCCTTATTAAGCTCGTTTAATGTAGTGCCAACTGTTTTTGAAAACACTCGAATAACAAATAGTTCTGCTAGCTGTATAGATAATATTTTTACAAATTCTGTTTTTAACCAAGCCAACGCATTTGAAAACTTTGTATCAGATCATACTGCACAGAAAATTGTGTTTGAAACTAAATGTGTTGATCAAAGACATTTAAAATACAAGCGTGTTTTCTCAGAAGAAAATCAGAACAGTTTTCTGTGCAGTCTGATGGAACAAGACTGGTTGGAAGTATATAGTATAGAAACAGATAATATTAACAAGCAATGGGATGTTTTTATGAACACTTTTAAAATTTTATTTAATCATAGCTTTCCATATAAGTTGGTGGGTAAAAAACAAAAAACTAGATCTTATGATAGCGGGGAACTTGCAGAATGTAAACGTAGGTTAGATATTTTATTAACTTTGTCTAGACATAACCAACAAGACTATAGAGAAACATACAATTGCGAAAAAAAAAGGTATGATAAATTATTAATTGAATCTCGGGCTAAAAAATATGAAAATAGGGTTAAACACTCCGATAATAAAACAAAGTGCATGTGGGCCATTTGCAAAGAAGTAAATGGAACAGATTCAAATTGTTCGGACCTGAAAGTAACGGGAGATCCAGAATATCTGGCTAATAGATATAATAAATATTTGCTTTCAGTTGTACCTAATCTTTTAAATAATTTAGTAAATATTCCTTTCGAGTGCTCTATTAAAGAAAATAAAAAATCCATGTTTTTATATCCGGTGACGCCAAACGAAATTAAGGAAATAGCACAAAAATTAAAGAATAAATCTAGTAGTGGTATCGATGAAATTCCTACGAGTATTGTGAGGCGGGCAAGTATAGAAGTTAAAGGATTGCAAAAGGTTCTATGTTATTTAATAAATAATTCTTTTAGCCTTGGAGTGTTTCCTGAAAATTTAAAAATTGCCCTTATTAAACCAGTTTATAAAAAAGGGGATCCTGGAGAACTAGATAATTATAGGCCAATAAGTTTATTATCAGCTTTTTCTAAGATTTTTGAGCTAGCCATGAGTAAAAGATTGGTTAATTTTTTAAAAGGATGTTGTTTGTTTAGTACTTGTCAGCATGGTTTTACTGATGGCAAATCGACACAGACCGCCATATTCGATTTTATGCATTTTATTGTGCAACAGCTTGAAAATGGTGAATTAATACTGGGAATGTTATTGGACTTATCTAAAGCCTATGATTGTCTGGACCGGGGACTTCTAGTACGAAAATTAGAAATGTATGGTATAAGAGGAAATGCAAAAAAATGGCTAACGACATATTTAAATGACAGGAGACAGGTAGTAACCGTAACTAAAGACGGAAAAAGTTGTAAATCCAAAGAATTGTCAAATAGTGTAGGAATAGCACAGGGTAGCATATTGGGTCCCATATTGTTTATAATATTTGTCAACGATTTGAATCTTTTAATAAACTCCTCATGTCAACATCTGGTTACTTATGCAGATGATACAAATTTAATTATTAGCAGTAAAGATTTACAAGATCTAATTTTAAAAGCTAAAGAATTTTTTGATCTAGCTACAGAATGGTTTGCTAAAAACAAGTTAATTTTAAATAAGGACAAAACAAATATATTACTTTTTAGAACAAAACAATCCAATGTTTGCAAACCATCGCACATGACATTAGACTCAAAATTAGACAAGCCTGTTGAAATTTCGGAAAATGCAAAATTTTTAGGAGTGTATATTAATGAACATCTAGACTGGGCATGTCATATAAATAATTTAAGCAAAAGGTTAAACTCAATTTCTTATGGGATTCGAATCGTGGGCAAATATATGAATGAGAGTACTCTCAGGATATTATATTTTGCAAATTTTGAATCTGTTCTTAAATATGGCATTATCTTCTGGGGAAAGGACAGTATGGTTCAAAGTGTTTTTGTTATTCAGAAAAGATTAGTGAGGATAATTAAAAAACTAGGCTATTTGCAAAGTTGTAGAACTGTTTTTAGAAAGTTAGGTCTAATGACTGTGTATGCTCTCTATATTTATGAATGCTTACTCTTTCTCTTTAAAAACAAAGATGCTTTTAACCAAGCAGCTAACCATAGATATGACACAAGAATGTCAGACCTTAGGTATCCAACACACAGGCTGACACTTACTGAGAAATGTCCCCAATATATGTGTATAAAATTGTTCAATGCTTTACCTGAGAGAATAAAAAAAATTGAATCATTTAATAAATTTAAAACTGAGATAAAAAAAATGTTAATAGATTTAGAACCTTATAGCTTAAGAGAGTACTGTCCAAATTTGTAAGTTTTTAGGGCTCTGTGAACCCTTTGACGTCATTTCATTTTGTGTTATATGTTATATGTATCATAATTTGAAATAAAGATTATTATTATTATTATTATTATTATTATAAATAAGAACTGAAGGAATTTTAAAAAATAAATAAATTGTTTAGAAATTTCAGTAATCGTCAAAACAAATTGCAGCAAAAAAAAATTCATGCAAAAAAAATTTTAAACCCTGAAAACACCCTAAAAAATATTAGCAATAAATCAAATGGGAAGTAAGATTTTAAATCGCCTTTCCTGTCTGACAATTCAAACACTTATATATACTTACCATTTTGACAAATAAAATTCGTAAAGCTTAACTGGACACCTTAGAGGATTTTCCTCGTTTTCCTGTTGCTCATATACCTTCTTTTTACGTTGATTGTTTTCTAGAAGATAAATAATAGGTTTAAATAAAACCATTCGACTTAGCGTTACATGGCAATTAGAAGAAAAAAAACGTATTTTTATATGAGAAAAAACAACAACTTACGTAATGCAGATTGTGGAGGATAAAACCTCAGCAATACATTTCGAGAACCGGGCACTTTGCTTGCGCCGGGCTGATTTGGATTTCTCTTCCAATGTTTCATGATGTGTGAGAAAGATAGCTGCATATGTTCGTCGACAGTCTGAAAAAAAGACAATCAATTTATTTCTTTGATTTTTTTGCCTTGCGTGAGTCTGTAACCTAAAAGGTATTTGTTTATAAAAAAGATGCTTGGGTCCGTCAATTTTTTTTATTCCAGATTGTTTTGCTTAAGGGGGAGATACCTTTAGGCAGGGTAAAATCAATTAATATTTATGATTTTTTTTAATGATAAAATGATTGGATCATTTATTAATTTAAACTTTTTTTTGTTACATTGTTAAAGTAAAAAAAAAGACTTTTTTTACAAAATGGAATATCTCTTCAAAAATACAATCAAAACAAAAAAAAAGGTTTTTTTTTGTTTTGATTACTGATGTATTAAAGGAAAGGTCACACCTATAAAATAATAAAATAGTTAAAAATTAAATTTTATACCGGCTGATTAATCGAAGGTCCAAATTTTTGGCCATTTTTTAACAGTTTTGACCCCAAAAAAAGTATTTATTAACTCGATATCTTTAAACTTTTAGGTACATCTTTCCGATAGTACCATAAGAGAAACCTCTGAAAATTTCAGCCTAATCGGTCATAACTTCTTAAGTTACATCATGAGCAGTTTTTGAAAAGACAGTTTCACGTTTAAAGATTGGTTACGGCAAAACTATTAGTTTCAGTGACTTAACAATCAATCAGCGATTTCGGGTCCATATAATAAACCTTTGGCTTCCTCAAAAAGCTGATTGTTTAATTTTTGAATTTATGGGACAAAACAGTATACAAACCTATTGTGAAAAAAATATTGCTCCGACCCAAGCGCTCCGACTACCTGATTAGTGACGGGATGCGGACGCTGACGATTTTGACAATATCTCCATAAATATTTATTATTTCACTTTTTTCTTTTTACAGTATATTTAACATATATTTAAAATATGAAAAATGAAAAAAAAAACGATTTTTTAAAAATTCTAATGGTATCGCTCCCCTTAAACTTGCAGCATACCTCACAGAGACGCACATAACCTATAGCAGAACTTACTTGTTTCCAAGATAGTTGAAAAATCACAGTTTTTTACAATGTATCAGGCTGTAGCACCTTGGAACCCGATGGCTTGCTTGTCCTTATCTACATTTTTCATTCTTTCTATCCGACAATAACAACTTTGATTTAACCAGAAATATAAAACTTAACTGAAGATTGAAGCTGGTAGAAAATTAAAAATGAAACGAAAGTCGTTTTGTTCTTAGATATGTCGCCTACAATTAGATGATTCAGCTTGTCAAACTATAATAAATGCAACATTTTATATTAGAACCAAAAAAAGGGGGGTCAAATATAACCGGGAAATTTTATTTTAAGAACCAAACGATTGGCTATAGCCGCAATTTTAACTCACCAAAAAAAACCAAGGATTGTCCTTTCAGCCGGTAAAGTAGCGAGGGTATTCCCTTGACCGAATTTTGAGAGAACGACGTACCATTTATGCCATTTATTATCCGGATTTGTTCAGTCAAAACGCATTTTGTTCAAAAAAGAGAAACCGTTTAACTAAAAATGTCATTTTCCAGCACGATAATGCCCGACCTCAAAAAAAAAAACGCATTGAGAGGTATTTTCACATCCACCTTATAGTCTGGATTTATGAGCATATGATTTCAATTCCTCTGCACTGCTGAAAGAGGCAATGAGCGGATCAAAATTTCAAGACGATGATGATGTTGCCGAGTATAAGCATAAGTGGCTTCTCGTCCAATCTAATACATTTTATAAAAGCGGCATTATGAAACATCCATAATGATGGCAAAAGTACATACACTTAGACGGCGAACACATGGAGAAATAATGGAAAAATTGAATACTTGTTGCAATTAAATAAAAAATTACAGCCAAATTCTGGTAGATCACTTGCGTTTATAAAATCTAAAATTGCTGAAATCAATAAACCATTCACCTAGTTTTAAACTATTATAGGTTTGTTCCAACAAGCATCCGGTATCGTTTCGAAACCGTTTTTGAATTGTTTTTTGGTGCGCTTCGACGCATGCGCGGACTAGTTTCGTGACGGTACAAAAAGTAATAAAAGTTGGATCGCTTCGGGGATCGTTTTCGGGACTGTCAAATCAAAATGTTAAATGTCTTTGAATTTTTTTTATTTTGAAAATATAAACCTACTTTTCTACTTATTATTTTTGTTATCAAAGCTAGCAAATATCACTCATAATATCGTCGCTCATTTTTAAAGATAATTAAATTCAATAATGGGCTAAGGAGGTGTAAAAATTAATGCTTCTGAATGATTAAACAAGCAAGAAAATAGGAAATGCTAAAGCACGATGCACGCTAGTCGCTAAATAACAGTAAACATATAAAGATGGTACATAAAACAGAAGATTTATATTTATTACCAAACAGATTTTGATATAACACGCCTTCTATAGTATTAAGAAATACATGACAACACCACTAAATTTGTAATGTTTTAATACTTTTTAATCCTCTGTCTTGTATGTTTAGTGTCAGTTAAAAAACGCGGAAAAAAAATTTAAACTGATGGATTAGAGCATTTTTCCGAAAAAAAATCGTCGATTTCCAGAATGTATTTCAAGTTACAGACACACACACATACATGGTATAAATGATGCTTTAGAAATTGGAACAACTTACGGTTAAGTTAAAATGCTTCGTATTGAAAAACATCAACGTGCTTAACAACACATGCGGCGAATGTGCTCCCAGCTGTTTGCTCTCCCACAGGTGTTCTTCTTCTACTCGCGTGACAATATAATGAGAATCATTGTAGAGAACCGAAAACTTCTTGGCGACTTCGTCCAAACAGTCCGTAAATTTCTCGTAATAAGGATCACAAAATATGTTGTCTATCCTGCCGTTTTCAAAGAGATACTGCTGTATACCCAGACACAAGTAATATATAGTGTCCGGGGCATACTCTTGTCCGTTCGGTTTTCGAACTTCTTTCACAAACAAGCACAGCGAGTAGTTTAGCTCATCTGACGTTAGCTGAAGGATTTCGGTCTTGAAAAGTTTCACGCGTCGAGTCGATTTTTCTAACTCCGCGTTTTTCGTAGTTACCCATTGTTTCCAAGCATTTACACCAAAGGTATACTGAAAAACAAAATGGTATAATTATTATTACACAAAAAGAAGACGGTTTTTATATTTCTCCCCACCTTTAAGCACATATTCGCATCTGGTTTTTCCTGAGGTTCTGGTGGTGGTGGTGCTTGAACTGGCTGCATCATCGGCATCTCGACTTGATGATGAGACATCCTTCTTCCTCTTTTTGATTGTCCTCCACGAGGTGAACCGCGCATACCTCTTTTCCTTCCTCTTATCGGAGACCTTTCCATCATAGGATGATGCAATGGCTGGGGGTCGTCGACATTCTCTTCTTGTGGATGTCCGTCCGGATGACCTCCCTGAGGTGCTGTTATGGTGTTGGCAGTAAGAGCTCCCTCCAGGTCCACCGCAGGCTCATCTAATTCTGAAATTTGTAAATTAATTCTTTTTGAAACTAGTAAGAAAAGATTTATTAGAACTTGAAAATTTATTTATAATGTATGATAACTGTTCAGTCTCTATTCATAAAAAATATAATTATTAGGTAAGCATCTTTTATGGATACTATACATTTTTAAGAGTTTATAATCGTCCGGTACTTTGTTTAGGTGTTTTCTTGTTTCATACACATCAGAAATTTACCTGAAATATACTCGTTTTGTACACTGAATTATTTAATCAATTTTATGCGTCTCGTTTCGTACACCTACCATTGTGACGACCCAAATAACTAATCAAATAAATACCATATTAAAAATTATTAAAATTTTGTTAACTTCTACACTTCTACAAAAGCCCTTATTTCTGGTCGGTCATGGTTAGTTCTGGTTAGTTAAAGCGGCTCTTTATTTTCCCCAAATTTATTTCAGACGTGATAAATCACTAAAAGTAGGAATAGTTAACTTTTTGAGGTGTACAAAACGCGAGTGTATGAAACAAGAATATTTTTTTTTATTTTAATCTGACATTAAGTTGACCTAGCGATAAGACTGATATATCGGTGACGTTTATGAGTAAAAATTCGGCACAGGGTAACAATTTTGTTTTTTTTAATAACTTTATTGAACTAGATTAAATACCGTCCAATTTTCTCTGAAATATCGTACCTGTAGCCATTTTTAGAGCCATCTGTAACATGTCGTCACCGAAAGTATTACTCGCATCGACCGGTTCGGGGCTATAATCGCCCCCCATCTGCAGCTGTGTCCTCGATGTCACTTTCAGAGTCTGTGTGTTCTTCCTTCTTCTCTTCGGCTACCATTTCGGCCATCATTAAAAGCTCAGCTTCGTAAGGATCAGTGGGTATTTTGACTTGGATTTTCTGAAAATGAACAGAAAATAAATTTTATTCATTTAACTAAATTTAAATGTTTAAATCATACCTTTATTTCTTTCATAATACCAGCTGCACTGTTTCTAGTGGTAGGTATAAAAATGGGAATAGGAATAGGCAGAGGGAATGGCACCGGTATAGGAACCGGGGCCGCAAACATATGACAAGGCGTCGGAACATATATAGGTACCGGTACTGGAATTAAAATTTTCTTTATTTCCTCCTTTTCAGTTTGAATTCCTGCGTCTACCATAGTCACGGTGGTTTGAACACCTGTGATAATAAAAAAAATAATTAAATTCGTGATATAAGACGCCATAAGGAAATTTCTTACCCTTAACAGCCTTTCTAGGGTTGCACATAATAGCAACATTTCTCTGTGCAACACTAGGCTTCTCTTTGATTATGTACTGTTGCTTCACCTGCACCTGCACCGGCAAATCGATGTTCTGGATGTTCTGAACGGTTTGTACATTGGTCTGTGGCTGTATGGGAGCTGCCGTGGTGGCTTTTGATCGGGTTAACCTAGTTGAAGGAATAGGAGTTAAACTGGGAGGGAGAAGGGGAGGAGGGGTAGCTGTGCCGTTTGTGTTGGCCAAGCTTTGAACGCTTGAGATTACGGGAAGTTGGGGTATAGCATCATTTATGGTAGATGTTGCTGAAAAAGTATTTTCTAATTATAAAGCCAGTTGTAAGTTTTAAGCAATTATTATTTAATATATCGGGTATCCGGTAAAATTTATGACTTCTGATGTCAAAATAGGTCGATTAAATTAACCAAGTTACTTTTTTATAGCTGATCGCTTTACCACTAAAAAAATTATTTTATAATGTTTAAGTATATGCCATAAATCATGAAAATCAATTATCACGTTTTCAAAGAGTTTAGGTAAAAACCAATGTTTTTTAAAGTTATTGGCGCTCTCTACCGACTAAACAAAGCAATTTTTTTGTATAACTAAATTGGTTTAAAACGACCTATTTTAACGTCAGCCTGTCGCAAAATTTCGTAGAGGTATTTTTCAGACACCCAGATATACAAAAAATATTTTTCTTAATCGCAGCACTTTTCTCATTTTTTTAAAGCCAAAAATAAAACTGCACTTTTGGTTAGTTTTTTGTAGATGAGAAAACACTTTGTTGCTAATGTTTAATAGTTACCACAAAAACATTTACGTCAAAACGGCACTTTAATTAAAAAGTAGTGTCCACTCTTTTTGAGAAACTAGTAAATGAACTCTTAGTTACTTTAGGTGGAAGTTGTTAAAAAAAATCATATCAAATTCAATATAGCGACAGATTGCCTCCATGTTGAGTTTGACAAAAATGCTACCTATGCCGCCATTTAAAAACAAATAGCATCTTCAATAACTCTAAAATCTTGGACTTCCACTGTCTTTATTTGTTAATTAATACACAACGTTGCGGTTAGTGATGTATCTCCAACCTTTTTCAAGTGATAATAAAGACAATGGAAGTCCAAGCCTAATAAGAATGCTTATACAAAGGAATCTATTTACAATTATTGACTTGGGTCCACTTATGGCTAAACCGGACATGGTATTTTACCAAGGAAGTTTAAAGGTGTATGGAAGCCCAATACTGTAGAACAAAATTGTCAAGGCGTGCAGGGCAGCGGGAATAGGGGGGTTGGCCCCGCGGAATTTGCGCAATGAATAGTAGGTCAGGGCCGGATTTCCATAATTCTTTGTTACTATCTATAAAATTGACATCATCAAATGTCAAATTCCAACATTCACTGTTTTTTTTTTATTTTTTGCACAAAATTGTTGGTTATTAAACGATACTACTATAGAATATTTAAAATTATTGTGTAATATTAGATTTTATATCATCTGATATAATATGGAAAGAATAGATGGTGCCACTTTACTGCCTTCTATTTAAATGGTCGATATTTTTGGAAGTTTTGTATTTTTACCAAAAATCTTTGTAAATTAATAAAAACACGATTTTTTAAAATAAATTTCAAACATTGTATGATAGTATTATGTACTTATCACCAATTTTGTGATAAAAGAAGGGCAAGATAGTGTAAATGAGTTTAATCTAATCCTAAGATTCTGGTTGTACATTAAAAAGTGAAAATTTTTATAACTGCTTTTTAGGCATATATATTTACTAATATCAACATTTCTCCTTTCTTTTTGTACACAATTCTTGATTTTTACACTAAAGTGGCACACGATATTTTATAAACACCTTTTAAAACCTTGTATTTTTATTTATTTTACATCTTTTTTCCATTAAATTGCGAACTTTTAAGTTCAAAGGCAGCAGCCATATTTGCTTAAAAAATAGAAGTGTAAAATAAACATAAAAAAGTTTTTAAAAGGTGTTTGTGAAATATTGTGTGCCAATTTAGTGTAAAAATTAAGAATTTTGTGCAAAAAGAAGGAGGAATAGTGTAAATAAGGTTAGTTTGATTTTCAATTTTGATGATGAATATCTCGAAAACGAAACATTGCCGAATTTTTTTTTAGATTTGTAATCAGTGCCCCAAAAAACCGTACCAAAATTGTACTTCCTTTCATTCAATTAGAGGGACCTGTATATATTAAAATTTGCCTGGTCTGCCCAGTAATCAATAATTTTGATCCTTTAAAAGAGTGTACTAAATTATTAAATGAAATAAAAGTACCTAAATGTAAACCTTATTTCTTTTTAATAATCCACAGAAATACACAAACATTGTGGAAATCATCTAAAAGATACTTAAGATTGCCTTACTTTTCTCACTAATATTTCCTATGAAATTTTCATTTTCTATTATTCATAATTGATATATTATTATTTATTCGGTTACCTAACGTTACGTCTTATAAGAAGCACCTAATTTAAATATAAAAAATACTTACCTAAAGTTAAAAAGACGGGTATGTTACCCTTGCATTTGCAAGATAAAACCATACAACCTCTAGTTATTTTGTTACGATATTATAAGTAACAAACAATAAACACAAAATTATAGTCACAATTTAATAAACACTAATCACTAAAATAAGGTTTTGATCAATTCAAAAAACGGTACCCGGCTCTCATAAAGTTATAATGTGTTCTAACTTCACACTGATTTATCAGTGTGAAGTTAGCCAACATAGTGGTTATCATCCTTTAAACTTCCTTGTATTTTACATCCAGTTATGACAAGTTGCCTATTTACACCTTTATATGGGCATTTCGTTTCAAAATGATCTATGAAAATTTATATATATATATATATATATATATATATATATATATATATATATATATATATATATATATATATATATATATATATATATATATACAGGTCTGGAAACGAACCCACCGACCATAGGAAATTACATAGTATGTTAAAGCATAGGCAATATTCGAGGTGGGGTTCGGGCTCAGCCGTATCGCCGTCCGACGAAAGGCGATAGCGTCCTGATCTCGTTCGGCTCGGATCAGTTTACCCACATCGCTGGAGGAAGGTACTGCACGCTTGGAAACAAGTAGGCAAAATTACGATATGCCATATTCTGTGTGGAATTATTTGTTTTCATAAGTTTTTTTGTTGCCGACTGAGCGAAATAAAACTGGTATTCGGTCATAAATAAATTAAACAAAGATTCTACAAATAAAATTAATAATAATTCTATAAAAATGAAAAATAATATTTATTCCCTAAAAACAGTCTATTTAATTAGATGTTCAAAAATGCCACCCTTGATACGGCGGAAAGTCGGACAAGTTCGGCGCGCTCGTTGCAGAGGGGAATTGTAGGAGAGAACATAGCGAATTGGTAGAAGGGCTTGAATACACGTATTTCCTATGGTCGGTGGTTTCGTTTCCAGACCTGTTTTTTATATATATATATATATATATATATATATATATATATATATATATATATATATATATATATATATATATATATATATATATATATATATATATATATATATATATATATATATACAGGGTGGCCCAAAAAAGAAGTACATATCAAAGTTATACTTTTTCTTATGGAACACCCCATATTTTTTTATTTTTAGATACTATAGACCAAATAAAGGTGAGTTATTGTTATAATTCCTATACCTAAAACTGACCGTTTCTGAGAAATTTAGAGAAATTAAAAAATACAGACCATATTTTAAAAATTGTTTACACCCTGTAACATATAAGGAGCTGCTCGTAATTAAATTTACTGCTTATCTAAAGGGTTTAAGTTAACTATTACATAAAAGTTTTACCTCAACATTATACAGAGTGGTGATAAAAATTGCCTCAAAGTTTGGAATACATTTTATTAAATAACTTTCTAAAGTTAAATGGAACACCCTTTTTTTGTAACCTATTTTGACGCAGAACAGATTCCCTTTAAAACTATATTAGGGTTTCCTATACCTATCTCTTCTGCTTTTTATGCAAAAGACGTTTTTATATTTGACTTATGAATACTTTATCTTACAAATGGAACACCATGTACTGTAAATAAAAAACCCTTTTATTAAGGACCACGTAGATTCACTAAAAGCACAAGTTTAAATTTTTGAAAATAAGATGTATCTGAAGCAAAATGCAGGCAAAAGTAAAAATTCCAATTTATTGCCATTTCTAAAATATTAAGGCATTCTTATAAAATAAAAATAAAAATATGATAAATGCCCTTGTTTCTTAGCAAATGTATTGGATCTCAAAAATATTATAATGGGGTCAATAAAAACATACATTTCAATATGACTGTCATATTTATATTTTTTCAATAATAGTAGGCTTTGACCTAGATGACGTTAATTATTACTTGCAAACAAAAAATATTTGACAGTGACACTTGTTAATCAAACGATTATCATTGATTAAGCTAGTTTAAAATTATAATCGTTTTGAATGATTGTTACATTTTAATTAGTTAAAAAAAGGAAGATGAAATGATTTTGGTAATCGGTGAGTGTCAAGAAATATGTTTATTCGTCATCCTATACTGTACAGGGTGTTCCATTTTTAATATAAAGAAATAAATTATAAGTCCAATATAAAAACGTCTTTTGCATAAAAAGTAAAAGAGATAGGTATAGGAAACCCTAATATATTTTTAAAGGGAATCTAGTTCTGCGTCAAATTAGACCACTAAATACAGGGTGTTCCATTTAACTTTGGCAAGTTATTTAATAAAATGTGTGTCCAAATTTTAAGGCAATTTTTTTCACCACTCTGTATAATATTGAGGTAAAACTTTTATGTAATAGTTAACTTAAACCCTTAAACATAAGCAGTAAATTTAATTCTAGCAGCTCCTTATATGATAAGGTGCGTACAGACTTGACGAGCCAAGAACGCGACGCGCCGCGAGTCGAGCACGCGACGCGCCTCCAGCCACGAACTTTCCGCGAGACACTCGCAAGCGGCTCGCGCGCTTTACTGCCGAGCCATATTTATTTTTGATTTGTCCGACGGCAAGAGAACATGTCTGATATTACGGCAGTCCAAAAAAACCCCAGCCTGTGCAATTTTACTTAGTGGCGCGCTGATAACTGCAGCGTCCTTTAAAAAAAAAAAAAAAACACGAAGATGGTGGAGTACTGAACTTTATAAAAAAAGATCGGGTCAGGCACTGCTGCGGATTTAAGCTTTTAGTACGTTAGTGGGCAAAAGAACTTCACCCGGATGACCCCAAATTTTTTATGAAAAAAAAGGAAATAACATTTCTAAAAAGAAACATTTTTTTAGGAAGCCAGTTTCAGTTCAAGACAGGTAAAGCATTTAGCTTTATATATATATATATATATATATATATATATATATATATATATATATATATATATATATATATATATATATATATATATATATATATATATATATATATATATATATATATATATATATATATATATATATATATATATATATATATATATATATATATATATATATATATATATATATATATATATATATATATATATATATATATATATATATATATATATATATATATATATATATATATATATATATATATACAGGGTGAGTCAGAAGTCTGACAAAGCTCATTTACTCGTTATCCATAAAACTTTTGTAATTTTTTTTTCGTGGGTAAATAGCCAGGCCTAAACTTCACATTTTAAAAATATTTTGATGTATCAGGGTTGCTCACAAAAGCGTGCCGATATAAAGTTATGTTTTTTTAAATGGATCACTTGTATTTTATATTTTTGTTAGATTGCTCTTTACATTCTAACACTTTTTTGTTATATGCTACCTAGGGTTAAATCTTCAAATTTAGAAATATCAAAGTTTCTATTGGAAAAAAGCAAATTCAGAACATTGTTAATAAGGCTCCCATTTTCCTATTTTCGAATATTATTAAACTTGCTTGTGCAGGCAATTAGCTAATACCTCATATTTGTACACTTTATTTATAAAATAGGTTTAGGTTATACAGGGTGTCCAGCAAATGGTGGTAAATTTTGAAACTTTAAAATCTCTAAAACTTTCTTATTTCAAATGGAACACCCTGTATTTTGTTTGACCATTGCTTCAGGCTTTTTAATACCTACAAATCTTTTAGGATTTCCCTATACCTAAGTCAAGTAGATTTTGCAATATTTTTATTTATTTATTTTTTTCACGAAAAAATGTAGATAATTATTTAAAATTGGAGTAACCTTGGAAACCAAAGTGATTTTTTTTATAAATGCCTACTATCTAACTGTCTTAATACAGTTTTTCTGAATACATAAAATTTACAAAATATTATATCGGAATATATCAACAAAAAAAATAAGACATAATTTAACCAACTATTTATTTATATGGATTAAATTGAAAAAATGAAAATTATTAAATCAAATGTTCAAAAATACGACCATTTTCTTGAATACACTTATGGAAACGCTCCACTATGGATCTTCGTACCTCAAAAAGCGTATGCGGGAAAATTAATCTGCAAGCCGCCGTTATCCTTTCTTTCATATTCGCCTTTGTAGTAGGACATTCCGCGTACACCTTTTCTTTCAAAAACCCCCACAAGTAAAAGTCTAATGGCGTAAGATCACAAGATCTTGGTGGCCATTCAATGGCACCTCTTCTGACCAATCCATTTTTCGGGAAATTGTTCATTTAAAATTCCTGAACAATTCTATGGAAATGTGGCGGAGCACCATCTTGCTGTAACCACATTGCCCTTCTTAAATCTAAATTAACATTTTCTAACAAAACTGGCAATTCATTTTGTAAAAAAGATAAGTAAATTTCACCAGATAAATGATCATCAAAAAAATATGGCCTATAATATAATCGCCCAGAATTCCACACCAAACGTTAAGCGACCATAGATTCTGGTTGTCCACCTCGCGAACCCAATGAGGATTTTCTAATGCATAATAGTGCATATTGTGTCGATTAACTATGCCATTACTTTTAAAAGATGCTTCATCAGTAAATAAAATAAGTGATAAAAAATCGGGATTATTAGCTATTTTTCTAAGCAATGTATTACAAAAATCTACTCTTTTTACAAAATCCTCTCCACCTAGTTCTTGGTGAAGGGAAATATGATACGGATGATATTTGTACTTTCTTGTTGTTCTATTGATCGTAGATTGGGAAGTTTCTGAAATAGTGGCCAAATCTCGGCTGCTGGAGGATGGATTTTCCTGAACATGTATCAAGATTTCTAATTCTTTTTCTTCCGTCGTCACGTATTTGTTTATCTTAGGTTTCAATGAATATTCAACATTACCTGTAGAATTAAATCGTTCTTTTAGTTTTTCCAAAGCTCTTTTGCTGGGTTGTCTTCGATTGGGATATCGCATATTATACAATCGGCATGCTAATAAACAATTTTTTCGGGTTCACCGATAATATAAATCATATCAATTAATTCTTGTTTTAAAAATTCATCTTAAAAACTCTACAGCTTACGTTAAAACTTAGACAGTAATATTATGACATAATTTATTATATTGTTTTCTTTGTTAATTTCTCGGCCAACTACATTTTTAAATTAAAATTAATATTTTCTGTAAAAAAATTAAAAATTAAAAATATTGCAAAATCTACTTGACTTAGGTATAGGGAAATCCTAAAAAGATTTGTAGGTATTAAAAAGCCTGAAGCAATGGTCAAACAAAATACAGGGTGATCCATTTAAAAAAACAAAACTTTATATCGGCACGTTTTTGTGAGCAACCCGATACATCAAAATTTTTTTAAAATGTGAAGTTTAGGCCTGGCTATTTACCTGAAAAAAAAATTACAAAAGTTTTATGGATAACGAGTAAAGACTTTGTCAGACTTCTGACTCACCCTGTATATATATATATATATATATATATATATATATATATATATATATATATATATATATATATATATATATATATATATATATATATATATATATATATATATAAAAAAAACAGGGTGAAAAAAAATATGATGCTCATCATTTTAATGGGCGATAGTAGAGTTTTTCAAAATAAGTCAAAAAGTTCATATAACATTTGTGTCAAAACTTGACAGATTCTTGTCTAAACGATATCAAAGTTTTTGGGGCTTTGGTAGCAATTATTTTGAAAGCTTAACAATTGGCAACTTTCATCTTAATCGGTCATCGGGATTAATTTGCTAAAAAAAATAAATTAATTTTTAAAGGTTTCAGTTTAAAAATTTAAAAAAAAAAAAACAATAATAATATTTCTCCCAGTAAAAAATTAAAAAAAAAATTTCAACGAGTTCGTAGTCAGTCGTGATGCCGCGTCGCGTATTGCTGTACTCGCCACGGATTTAAGTACGTTTGTTTATTTCGGGCGTAAAGTTAAAAATGATGTTTTCAAACCGGGAATGCCGATATGCTTTTTTAAATTTTCGGTGAAGCACACCAAAATGCTAATTTAGCTGCGCAAATTTACAGTGGTTTTCCCAAAAAAATACATCCATTTCGAACAACCATAGTATAAGTGTACCAAAAAGTTTTGGAAACGGATGTGTGCAACCGAGAAATATAAATAGAGGACCTGGGAGGCACATAACTGTGGAACAAGAGGAAAGAATTTTGGAAATTGCGAAGAAAATCCTGGTATTAGTAAGAGGTCATTAGGCCGCAAGTAAACATATCACACCCATAATTCACAGGACCTACGGGAAAATCTTCTTTATCCTTATCACCATCAACGTGTGCAGGCTCTACTACCCGAAGATGTTCCAGCAGATTACATTTTGCCAATGGTTTTTTTAAAAAACAATGAAAATCACCAGTTTCTTGGTAGCATTTTAGTTACTGATGAATGTACTTTTACCAGATGGGATATTAAACTTCTATAATACACATATTTTTGGGCACAAGAAACCCCCATACTATTCACGAGGCCCATTTTCCACAACGTTTTAAAATAAACATTTGGGCGGGTATTCTGGGTGATAATGTAATTGGTCCTTTCGAGTTACCTCCAAATCTTACAGGGCCAGCGTATTTAAATTTTTTTTTTCACAAAATTTAATTTTAGCTTTTTGGGAAAACACCCTGGAGGACTTGCCCTTGCAACAAAGGCTAAATTTATGGTTTCTTCATGAAGGGGCACCACCTCATATTTGAGGAGTCGTTGAACATTTAAACACCAATTATCCAAATCGTTGGATTGGCAGAAATGCTCCAGAACCAAGAAATGGGGCCCGGGGAGATCTCCAGACTTAAATCCGCTAGATTTTGGTATTGGGGTGATCTTAAACAACTTGTTTGTTTGTTGTTGGTGAAATTCAAACTCAGGCTTAACTTCGTGATAAAAATTTTAATTCGGCTGAATTATAGACACAGAAGGCGAGTGTTAGGAGTACGCGAAAACTGGGTTCCAATGAGGCTTGTGTAGAAAGTGGAGGACGACATTTTGAGCAACTTATTTAAACGTAAATGTAACTGCTTTTTTTTTTAATTAGAGACTTTCTATTCTTTAAGCAAAATAAAAAGTTCTATTTTAAAACATTATAATTTGTGTTCTTAAAATGGACGACTATTTTTTAATTACAAATAAAAAGCACCTAAACTTAATTAAATTAAATATCAAAATAAATTGCAAAAAAGTAATTTTTATTATTTGTATGTAAATAACATCTTAAAAAAAGTGTAAACATGCAAATTG
The DNA here is from genome assembly GCA_019359885.1 of Listronotus oregonensis. Lineage (NCBI taxonomy): Eukaryota > Metazoa > Arthropoda > Insecta > Coleoptera > Curculionidae > Listronotus > Listronotus oregonensis. Next base: position 35,908 of record JAHBCN010000853.1, on the reverse strand, counting down.
TCGCAAAACGTTCGGAGTTCCGAGTCACCGACGAAACGGGTGCGGTGTTGCCAATTTTTTTAAACTTTAAAAAGGGCCCTATTTTGAAAACAATTAACTTTTGACCTATATGTTCTGGGCTTTTTCAACTTGTTTTGAGCTCCAATTTTCGCCGATTAAAATCGTGAGCATCATACTTTTTACACCTGTATATATATATATATATATATATATATATATATATATATATATATATATATATATATATATATATATATATATATATATATATATATATATATATATATATATATATGTATATACATTTTTTTCTTTGTAAGTTATGTGTAATTTCTTTCTAAACTTATTCAATTGCAGATCCAATATAAGCATTTAAGGAGAAGGAGAGGGAGAAGAATTGGATAAGTTTGGATGCAGCATCTTAACTTTTGATATTTTATCTTGTTATGCAATTTGTATTTTATTTTACTTTTTTTTGTGACATGTTTTATCTTGTAGTAAATATTTACAAACAAGACTGAAAAAATAAATAAACAAAACAAAAATATTTTAAAAATGACCAACATCAAGCTTTAATTTTACAACTTTGAACTTTTAAAGCTTACTTACCAATATCAACTGGTTTAGCTCCCCTCTTACTTTTCTGTGGGGTGCCAGCTGGTATAGGATCACCGAGACTATTTAAAGTGATCTGCTTGGGAAACTGATTTTGAAAGTTCATGACACACCCATAAGAACAAAAGTTCCGTATTGTAGCGTCTGACATTGTCAAATGATATGCTGGATGTGACTGCTTTTTACAAAAGTTACAAGGCGACGGCTTAGCATTCACCGCGTTTAAAGAGACTTGATATAAGCTGAGACAGTTTATGCTGCACATATTTATAACTGGCGCTGATTTCGAGTACTTTTTGATCATGTCAAAGTTGTATTTTTTCACTTTGCACCAACTGCATGGTACTATCTTCCGGTGTGCTATAATGTAAATGTTCTCACAGCTGTTCGAGCAGAAACTATACTGTACATTGTCATAATACATTGTATGTTGTTCAAGGATGGACTTATTGAAGTGCCGCCGGCACATAGCACATTTTCCTGGTGATATTTTATTTACAAAAGCGAAGGCAACGAAACACGGTTCGCCGCAAAAATAATTCTGAGCTCCTTTGTGTTCAAATTCGATAGTGATCGGTTTCTCTGTCTTACACACGGAGCAAATTGTTCCAGGGTCGACGTTCGGCGTCGGTCATTCGTCATAATATCATACTTTTCCATACAAATTTTCGAACAAAAATCTTTAAATTGCCCTTTTTCTCCTACAGGAGCTAAAAATCCATCTCGGCCGTTAGACATATCTTGCTGACAGTATGAACATACTTTAAGTCCCTTTTTGTACTGTTCAAGACAGGAACTAGTACAAAACTGGCGAATATCGTTTCCAAATCTTACACAGTACTTTCCAAGAGATGTGGATTTTACATCACCTGCACAACTTGCACACTTGGACCCGATCATCTTTTGGTACTTGGAAAGGCAAAATTCATTACAGAAATCCATTATCTCCCACGTTAAATTTACCTCTATATCATCAGTTACTTTACTACAAGATGCACACTTTCTAATAAAGGCCAAAGAAGGGGGTTCTTGGGGTGGTCCCTCCATGAAATTTTTTACCCGCAAGCCGCTTCCTTCGTCAGTCACCATAGAAACTTTTTTATTTGTGACACTTTTAAAGATACCTAAACAACTGTCATCACAAATATATGTCACCTCTTGATTACTGTTTGCAAAGTGATACCGTGTTGTTTTTTTCTGTAATAAAATTTTTTATTTAGTGTGTAATTTTTATAATTTACTATTTTAAATATTTGGCATTTAATATCCTTTGGATTCTACAGACCAACCAAAGATTTCTAAGAATACAGACGCTCTTATTTACAATTAAACTGTTTGAGCACAATATAAACCAATCAGTACAATTTTCTCAGTATAAATATTGGCCAACACTGGTCTGACACTTGCAACAGCGCGTCAGAAGGCGGATACACATCAATGTGGCCAAATGTAGTCCTTCCAAAGGAGAATAGCGTTAACAATATGTAATTTAGACTATAAAGGTATTTTTTAAATAAAAAAACTGGTCGCTTCTTTATATTATCAATAGGACAAATCCCAGGATTAAAAAATGTATATATGTAAATAACAAAACAAAATGTGACTTGTTTACTTTAAGCTGTTTGAAATCATAAGGTAATAATGTATTTTAACCATTAAGAATTTATAATTTAAGGATCATATTATATTCTTTTATAACAATCCCAGAAGGTCTAGTAAGTAACTTGTTTTCTAAGTAACAATTAAAGCTATATTCCGTTAAACACACTTTTTCACAAAAAAAGACTGTAAATTTGCATGTTAATGTTTTTTCAAAAACCATTTATTTAACATGTAGTTTTTCCTATTTGCCCCTTTTAAAAACGAATTTCAATTCTTAAATACTAACACTTCAATTTCATGTGACAAAGGATCATGGGGATAAATTTTGCAACATAGGTTCGTATGTGATATTTTCGACCTCTCCCTGTCAAATGGTTGTGCGTGGCGTCAGTTTTAGCACATTTGCCTGTAGTTAACCCCACTTTTACATCTGTCTCTTCTGCCCTAACATCGTAATAGCCAAGTTGTGGTGTTGGTAGTCGATAGAATGACTATGAATAAAACACTGGTTCTGTATTCTAAGACCTCTTTGCCATAGACAATAAAGATAAATCAAAAAACAAACAAAAAATCGACTTGCCATTTCAATCTATATACTTTATATTTAGTCTATTTGGAAGAATTTAAATCTTTAGACTGACTTGAAAGTCATTAGGTACTTACTTTTTTACATTCACAACATGTCTGCAGATCTTCCTTATCATACTTGTATATTTTAATTTCAGTATCTGTGGAGTCCCCATCCTGAGATGCAATCTCAGGAGACTTAGTTTTGTCTGAAATGTCTTTTAATGTTGGCAAAGACGATGCTGCCTCTTTTTCAGCCTGCAATTATAAATTAAACAATTAGGAATTCGCTCAAAAAAAAAAAAAAAAAAAATAATATTCACCAAAAGTATCATTTTATATTGTGTATTATTTAAAATATTTTATTTCTCATGTTTTTTAAAAGGCCAGTATAAAAAACTATTATTGTATTCCCAAGTAACTTTAAAAAAAAAAAAACAGAAAATTTATAAATTTTAAAAAACATAGTAGTGATGGCTCGTGGTTTTTGAGTATAAAGAGACACAAAATAGCAATATTCAAAAATAATGTTGGGCCAACTTTTTTGTATTTTCCATGTTAAAAAATCTAAAATAAAATTTAGAATAAAGTTTTTTGTGCTGCTAAAATAAACTGAGTATCAAAGGTATCCCATAATTCAAAGAATCTATGGTAGGGGGCCGTTCAAGTATTACGTAAGCACTATAGGGGGGTAAGAGCTTTGCTTACTTTTGCTGACATGGGGGAGGGGGGGTTAATAATTGTAATAAATCTGCTTACGTAGTACTTGAACAGGTTAAAAAAAAAGTTACACTTGTCTAACTTTTTTTTTAACCTGTTCAAGTATTACGTAACCAGATTTATTACCATTATTATACTTTGATTTTTAGTTGTAACTAAAAATCAAAGTAATATTATTACAAAAAATAAAACGAATCATACATAAATAATTATAACTCCGGTAACTTTTAAAATTATGCAATAGTTTTGCTGTTACATACCTTATAAAAAAATGTTTATTTTAAGAAATGTTTAGTTACTTTTTTTATATCCTTTGGTATAATTTATATAGTTAACACAATCCCAAAGACTCATATATCTAAATACATAAGAAAATACAGGTTAAAAAAATTGTCCCTTAGAATACAAGAGAATATTCCTTGTCTAGAAACTGATGTTGATACATGATTTTCGTGAATGGAAAAATGGACACATTAAAACATTTTTTTTTTCCTTTTTATATTAAGTAGTAGTCCCCCAGTATTTAAAAAATACACAAAATGCGGCGGCAACCCATGGGCTGAAACACGCGTCTGGCGCTCCCCGAGTTTTAACGATGTTTCAAACGGGTTAACGTCGATTGCACAGCGGAAGTTTAATATGGTATTTATTAATTGTAAGTTTAGTAAGGCTTTAAAAATTCGTTTTTTTTTCATTTAATGGTATAATTTATTTATTAGTAAGTAATAATAAAGCTTTAGTTTATAATTTAGGTGTCATAGGTTACAAGAGGGGCGCGCGGTTATGCAGCTTTAAGGGGGGGAAGGGTTAAGTTTGTTCGTTTAAAAAGAAGACTATTTTCAAAAATTCTTTATAAATTGTTGTTATATTAAATTATTTTGAAAATTAGTATATAATAATATAACACTTGAAAAATATTTTTAAAAGTTTTGGTACAAAAATATTAAGAATTAACGGATTTATGCAGTTCTCCGCTGGTACCTCGAATTTGTTTTTTTTTTGCCTTGATTGCGATTCCCTCAGCACTGAATTATTTAAAATCAAAAAAACAAATTGTTTTAATTGGTTAATTAGTTTCTCTCTTAATTCCTAACTTTTTGGCATCATTTTGAAGTTGAACTGTTGATTTTTTGACAATAAAATCGACCTATTTGTTATTGTAAGATTGGTACTAATTGAAAAATGAAAAAAACTTGATGCCTCTTGATAGTTATTCGTATGTAGAATATGTGAACAAATTCTTAAAACGATTGATTCAGTAGTTTTTCTGGAATGGTGGTCACAGACTTTAAAAATTATATGTTTGGGAAAATCGATTTAAAGTTTTCTAGGCTCACGCAACTGAGTTGGAGCAACAGTCATTAAAACTATCATAAATCTGTCAACTCCTCAAAATTTAATACAATATTCTTGAGATGTTATACATTCCAAATATTAAATTAAAAAAAAAATTTAAAAAAAAACAGTTTCAAACTTTACCTCCCCTTAAATAGGAAATGTCACTGCACCCACAGTAGGTTAGTACTTAGTCTTTAAGCCTTGGTGGACTATCCCAAGAAAAAAAATATATTAACAAACAGAAAATCATCATAGTTTTTAATGATTTCATTAGCAGCTATAAGAATTTAATCTGTCATCTGTCTTAAATATTACCCTACCTCAGTAATTTCTCTCTCACTATCTGGAATAATTGTAATTTCCTCATCAGCTCCCTGAATGTTTTCAATTGAATCAAGTACATCGGATTCAGAAGCAGCAATGGGGTCCAAATCTGAGCCTATGAATAATAAAAAAAATGAGTCTAAAAAAAACATATATATAATAATTATAACCAACCTTTGCTGTTAAGGGTTGTTGACTTTTCAGTATCTTTTTCTTGATCATGCGAATCAAAATTTACTTGTGCAAATTCAATATTTTTATCATTAGCACTCGTATTCATTTCAGAACTACTACTTTTCTGTGTACTCTCATCTGTCTCTGTGCTAGGCTCTGAACTACCTTTTTCTCTTTACTAACTTCTGTATTATTTTTTGTCTCTTTACTGGGTTCATTTTCTTGAGAATGAGACGGACCTGATTCAACTTCTTTAGATGTGTTTGTACTTTGATTTGTTTCATCACTTGCTTTCTCAACTTCTACAAGAGGTTGTGGATCCTGTTCAACAGAAATATTTTCCACCCGATCTTTTGAGCTTTCACTTTCTGAGGACACACTAGAAACTGTTTCTTTTTCAGAACCTAAAACCTCTGTATCCTTCGAAGTATTTGTGCTATCAGTTTTTTCTTGAGAAGATTTCTCAACTTCTTCTCCAGGTTTTTCTGAGGGCATTGTTTCGGGTCCTTCTGAGGTCAATTCTTTAGGTTTTTCCGAAGATTCTTTTTCTTGTGAGTCTGTGATACTTTCGAGCACACTAGTTCTTTCAGAAATGTCTTCTTGTGAAAATATCTCAGTGTTCTTTTGAGGTTCTTCTTGCTCTCTGACATCAGCACATTTATCACCATTGTTTTCTTCACTTGTATGTTCTGCTATGCTGGGTTCTTCTGACACCGACTGATTTTTATTAGATTCAAGACTGTCAGAATCTTTTTCTGTTAAACTTACTAATTCCTTGGTGTTGCTATCTTGTGGTTCTGTTGGGGATAAACTTTGAGTATCATCTTTACTTCTATCATGTATACCACCTACTTTTGGACTTAAACTACTCTCTGATACTGCTGCATTTTCAACTGGCAGTTTCTCTAAATCACTCAAGCCAGAAAGCTTTATACTGCTGGAATCCGAGAGTTCATTCTGATGTTCTGCACTTGATTCAGTTTGTTCTTCAACATGTACTTGCTGCTTAGATTCTGTAGTATCGATGGAGAGATCTGTGCTAAAATCAACTGACTGTTGATTCTCACTTTCTGGCAGAGGCTTTTTATTATCATTATTACTTTTTGCCTGGAATAATGAACTGAAAGTTTCAGGCTCTGGTGGAAAAACATGTGATTCTACAGGTTCTGTACTTTCAGCTTCCATTAATTCATTATCTCGTTCGAGATTTTCATTATTCTGATTTTCTATAATATTTAAATTCGATTCTAAATGGGTTTCTGCACTGGCATTATGTACTGGCTCGACTACTTCTTCCCTTTCAGGAGAGATACGATCAAAAGATTCTTGTTCACCATTTGGGGGTGGTATATCTTGATTTAGACCTTCAAGATCAACGGAGTTACTAATGTCATTCGATATTGAATCAAAGTCTTTGTTTTCACTATAGTTAGAGACATTTTTTGTTATGGGCGCGTTTTCTATGGCATCACTTGGTATGGAAGACGGTTTTTCCACGGTAGTGTCTATACCATCTACCTCCATGGTGCCAGTGGTGTACTCAGGAAAATTTTACAAAGGCATGACAAATTGTTTGCTTTAAGTAACTACATGTGTAGTTTTTCGTAATTTTTAAATCTATGTATAAAGATTTTTCACATTTGTATAAAGAAATGCAATTATAAAGACTCTTATAAACAAATAAAGTTTTAAACAAAACGTTAAAACTTCTCTCTTGTTATTGAAAATCCCGGCTTTTTTAGTGTTTGGTTAAACTTCAAATCAGACACTTGACGACAGCGAGTAGCTCCGAATCACTATGCACTTTATTTTAATCACTATATTGTACCCCATACATTTTTAAAAAAAATTCTTATGTAAAAACGTTTTTAAATTACTTTTACATGACAAAATATACAAAAACTTGTCGTTTTAGTACCAAGCCAACATAATGGTGGAAAGTTACTAACAGGTTACCAACCTGACAACAGGCATCTCCATTTTGTAACTAGATTCCTTTTGAATTTCTTGAAATATTTTTTAAATACTTTATTAATTCCAATTGTTAACAAAATAAGTAATAAAAATGAAACAGAGACATATGATTTATCAATATCATTTTAAAATTACGTACATACTTGAAATAATACTTTATAAAATTATTGCCAACTTTTAGGACTCTAATAAAAACAGTGGGACCTTCAAAGGTGATTTTTAAAACAGCCCCTAAATAAAACAGTTATTAATTTATTTTAGTACATATACTATACCAATATACAGCCTTTTATGTCATAGCTATGTATTTTGGCAAAAATTTATTGTAAAATACAGAGTGGATCCATAAAACTAGTCTCATAGCATGTTGACGTCACAACATGGCAGCCACCTAGCAACTGCGCATTCTTGATAAAATTAGCTTTTATCGCTAGAGCCTCAAGCCTCACAAACATGTGGTTTTAATTCTATTAATAAATGGTTTTTCGTTAAGGTTTAATTGTTTAATAAAAAAAATAAATAGATAGTAAGAAAAGAGTAAGGGGTCTAACAAAAAAAAAATGTTGCACAAATAGCATGTAATACACACTACTATGATTAGGGATTATCTTACAGTAGGAATCGAATCTATCTCTCTCTGAAATGCATAAAACGTGTTTAAATTTGAAAGGAGCGCAAACGCCTTTTCAATGCAAGGATATTAATTTTAGGAAATGCGCATGTACTAAATATACAGGATAAAAAGAAATAGCTGTTTAAAATGTGATACGCGAGGGAGAAAGAGCGGTAGTTATGCGTTAATTTGTCAGAACCCATCGTCGTCGTTTCTATTCTAACATGGCCGCATGTTAGTTTATGAATTTTCTTTATTGTTTGCCAACGAAAGTAAAAGATTTAGTAGTGGTGTTTGGTTAAAATACATCCATTTGTTGTTAAGGAAATCTTAAGCTACATTTTAAACTGCTTTGACCGCTATTTTATGTAATATCGACGCCGGTTTTCAAGGTGCACTCCCAAGATCCCAGGAATATTTTAAACTAATTCGACTTTTTTGTTATCTTTTTTTATTTACCATATCATGCTTCAAGAACATCATATGAATCAAAACGGTATGCAGAGGAATCCAAGGTAATAACTCATTCCTTCAAATATTTATTCTTACTCTAACAACAGCATTACTTTTAATTTTTTGCCAATTTTCTACCTGGTATTCTTTTACATTATGACTTTTGTTTTTACTAGGATGGGTATGCAACAAATGGGTCCACCTCCTAATCAAAGGACACCTATTATGATGAGCATGCCAGCAACTGGTATGTAGTTCTTTTAATTTTTTTTGGCATTTTATAAACCAGCATTGTATACCCCAATTTAAAATCATAACATTTTAAAGTTTTGTTGTGTATTTCCAAAGAAATCTAACCCAGTAAAAAAAGGTAATATTTATTTTTTTTGCCATTATTAATGAAAAGCAAATAGAAGAGATGACACTTTGTGCTTATACTTTGATTCTACATTATCATATTATAGGCAAAAAAATATCTTGTCAAGGGTTTTAATTAAAATTAAACCAAAACCTAAATTACATCCAATGTAGTTTGGAGATCCAAAAAATGGCACTTAATGAATTAAAGCCAGTTTGCAGGAAAAAAAAAAAAACAATTTACTGTAATAATTAAACAAAAAATAACTTCTGAAATTGAATTTAATAAAAAAATGTTAGACTAAAGAAAACATTTCTTAAGTAAATGTGCAAAATGATCAATATTTTGCAAAATATACCTAATAAAACTCTTTAAAAAGTGAAATTGGACTCTAGTTATCTTTTTTTGTTAATGTTAAAATATATATAAAAAAAATTGTGAATGTGACACTTGTCGTACTATTAAAATTTGTAATAAGGGGTCCGGTGTAGTTTAGCTCCATTCGATTTGAAAAAAATAAATATTACAGATAAAAAGAACACATTTTGTTTAGTAGATTTCCAAAAGAAAAAATCCGAAAAAATGCATTTTTGCAGAGAAAAATGAAATTAAAAGTCGAAAAAATACTATGTTTTTAGGTTAAGTAAAAGGCCAGAATTTGCGACGTTGTCGGATCAAAAAAAATTGTTCGACGGCGCATTTATGATAAAGAAATTTTACAATTTAATGAGGAAAACCTAACGACAACTAACCAAAAACTAACCAAAACTGGGTAATAGTTTGAAAGTTGTTGTTGGTTAGTTCTGATTTGTTGTTTCTATAAAAAAACTTCATTTCTGGTAAATGGGAAAAAAACAACCTTCAATAATAACAAATTATTAGAAAACATCTGGCAACATTGCTTATTGAAGGACGCAACCGTCAACAAAAATGTCTTTTTAGTGTATTCTTTCTCACTCTTTTTCATGTTAGTCCGCCATATTACTCAGCATATTTTATACGGGAAATAAAGAAATTATTTTATTTTGTGATAATGTGAGTGAAAATTTCGTTTTTTCAGACCCTATGTGTTTTATTATGGTGTAACAAATATGTGAAAACAAAAATTATATTAAAATATTGCTATTTAGCAATGGAGCTAAAGTTCACCATAGCCGTAATAAGATTCCTTAAAAATCATTGAGTTTTATTATTATTTTTTTTTACAAGAATCAGGACAGTTTTATTTTTTATTGGTTTCTGAGATTTATTTTGGATTTTCATCTGGCAAAGACATATTAAATTGTTAAGTTATAAAATGGAACATTGTTTTTTTGTGAAATAGTAAAATATTAATGGCTTCGTTGAACTTTAACGTCTTTTTTAAACAGCAACATTTTGATATAATTTTATTTGTCACTTAATTGTTACACTATAAAAAACACATAGGGTCTGAAAAAATTGATTTTTCACTCACATTATCACAAAATAAAATAATTTATTTATTTTCCATTTAAAATATACTAAAGTAATGACCGACGAACATGAAAAAAAGTGAGAAAGAATACATTCAAAAGAGATGATATGATGCCGTTCTGTTGACGTTTCCCTGCTTAAATAAGCAACGTTGCCAGATGCTTTCTAATAATTTGTTATTATTGAAGGTTGTTTTTTTTCCATTTAGCAGAAATGAAGTTTTTTTTATAGAAAAAACTAACCAAAACTAACAATCAACATGTTTCAAACTATTACCTAGTTCTGGTTAGTTCTTTATCATAAACGCGTCGTTGAATAAAATGAAAAAAAAAGTCAGATATCTTGAGTTTTAGATTTTTTATAGCCAAAAATAGGGTGGACCCCACTTTTAGATAATTTCTTATTTAAAACTTTTTTTTTGCAATTTGTGTATTTTTATTATTTAATCCATAATGCTTTAAAGCTTTATTTAAATTCTTTTTTTTTATTCGACAACGTCGCAAAATCTGGCCTTCTACTTAACCCAAAAACATAGTGTTTTTTCGACTTTTAATTTTATTTTTCTCTGCAAAATGCATTTTTTCTCATTTTCTCTTTTTAAAATTTACTAAACAAAATGTGCTCTTTTTGTTTCTTTCAAACCCATGGACTTTAAACGACAATGGAAACAATATTAATATACTTTTTATGGTACTTAGTAGTTTTTATTTCTTTGTTTATTACAACCCAGGAATTTCTTGTATCCATACTCAGTACTTATATTTTCATAATTATAAACCAGTAGGAGTTTTGGTTGTAATATACCTTCTTAGGTATTAATTATAAATTTAGGTGTACTCGTTTCGATGCCTCCTGGTCCAGGACCGGCTCTAATCACAACCACATCCATACAGCAGCAGCCACAGCCCCAGCCTAAGCCTATGCAACAACAGCCCCAAGTTTACCACTATGATGCTCCTCCTACACAACCTCCACAGCATACACAACAAAATGGTATGTTTGTTAAAATTTGAGTGAGTAAAACATAATTTTATCTTATGATCTATATTTTCCATGAGTAGAAGCAGAGCATCAACAGCAGCAACATATGAACAACCAGGATCAACAACAAATGAGTCACAACGGTCCAAACACTAATACTTCTTCTGCGCCCAATCCTCCTTTGGCAAACATAAAAGAAAAAACTCCCATGTGCTTGGTAAATGAATTAGGTATGGTTATGGTTATTTTATTTAAAAGAGCTTGCTGTACTGTCTTAAAGAAGAATATTAAGAAAAGAAACAGTTCTTTTAACTAAAAGTTGTTGTATTTTTTCATTTTTACAATAGTTTCATCATGTACCCCCTGCCATGTTGAAAAGCGCTCAGACGGCGTGGGAATGCAGTACTCCTTAATTCGAAAAATCTTGTGGTCTACCTGATTTATAATTCAGTTGAAGCATAATTAGCAATTAAAAGTAGCTTAATTTCAGGACTCTTTACAGGAATGACAAATTATCTATTTTACTATCGTATCTATAATTTTTAATTAGACTACCATATATACAATTGTTATATTTATTAAATTGTATTGTTTAAATTATACGGTACTCTTACATACTCCGATAACAAAGTTCTTGTCACTGATACATTATAATAATATTAAAAAAACCTATTTGCAATAAGGCATTTTTCTTTATTTCGATTTTTCTTCAAAACTATACTTTCTTTGTATTTTATTAATTGAGTTTAAGTTAATGTTTTACAAAACATAAAAAATAGATACGAGCTGCACTAAAATGTATGAAAGCCTATAATCTATGGCCTTTTCATCTATTTCGATCTTCAAAATACATTTTTTGTATTTTTCAATAACATGTAAAGAACAGAACAATTAAATAAGAAATTAAAGAAGATAGTTATTGAAGAGGAACACGCTGATAAATCATTTAAATAACAATACAATTTAATCAATATAACAATTGTATATATGTGGTAGGTAATTAGAATAAAATTATAGATACTTTTTGTATAGTAAAGAAGTAATGATGCCTAACCTCATCAATAGCTCACTTCTTTTTACCTTTTTAAAGACGTCCATGACATTTAACTACCTTTTTAATGCGTACAATTATGGGCTTAACTGAATTATAAATCAGTGAAGCACCATCAACATTTTTCCAGTAAATGATTTAATTGGGGAGATAATACTGCATTCCCAGCCATTGTCGATCAAAACAGTACGAAACTTTTGAATTGCCGCCATTTCAACATGGCGACTGCGCTTGCGCTTGTCACATGATGAAAAGGCCTATTTTTGACCACTCTTCTTTTTCTTCTTCTTTTTGGTTTGTTGCCTAAGTTGCGGGGGCCATAATAGCAAATTAATGTGAAGTTTTAATTTTTATCTTAGACTTTGAGCATATACTACCGGAGGCAGCCTTGTTGCTTAGCCGGGTGAACAAGCGTGCGAAAGAGAAGAGAAACAGGGTATAACTTTTCTCTCTCATTCAGAGTGCTGATATTGGTCAGTCGAAGGTCCACAGCCGCCGACCTTCGGCCGATCAATATCGGCACACGGACCGAAAGACAAAGGTTATCCCCGGTTTTCTTTATCTTTCACACGCTTGTTCGCCCGGCCAAACGGCGAGGTTGCCTCCAGTAGGTACATTCTCTATTTTCAAGCATATACCTTTAGAGGCAGCCTTGCCGCTTGGCCGTGCGAAAAAGCGTCCGAGAGGGAAAGAAGAAAGAAAGTATAACTTTTCTCTCTTACTTCAATGTGCTGATTTGTCGGCACCTTCCCGTTATGGTTAAAGCTTCGAGCATATCCCTATAAAGCAGCAGCCACAAGCGTGCGAGAGAGAACGAAGAATATCCGTATAACCTTTTTCTCTCTCTGGTTGGCGGCATACATATTTCTTCCCGCCGACCAATCAGGTGCGTGGAGCGAGAGAAAAGTAATGTGATACGGGTATTCTTCTTTTTCTCTCGCACGTTTGTTCGCACAGCCGAGTAGCAGGGCAACCACTATAGGTATATGCTCGAAGGGTTAAAGCCACCCTGCAGCCAAAGTTACACGTCGTATATTTGATTCACTTCACTTCCTTTCATCCAGAACTTCGAGCATATACCTACTAGAAGCAGCCTTATCGCGATAAGTCTGGAATTTCTCTCTCGCTCTGTGTGCTGGTTGATAATTGACGCCTTTATGGGGAAACAGAGATAAGTCAAGAAATGTTAAATTTAAGTTAAGGTACATTACACAGTAATTAAATTAATAATTTAAGTTTTTCTTTAAAACATTTTGGCCGTTCCGAGAGATTTTAATAAAAAAAAAAATCAGGAATTGCCAAAGTGTTTTAAAGGAAAATCTAAGTTTTTTTAACTATTGTTTAATTTACATTGACTTAATTTTCACATTTTTTGACTTTTGACAGAGCGAGAGAGAAAGAGATTAGACTTATTGGTACTTTCTCTCTCGAACGCTTGTTCTCACGGTCAAGCGGCTAGGCTGTCTCTTTTTGACTTACTGGGCCCATCGCCGATTTTTAAAGGATATGGTATTCAAGTTTTTTTTTTGTGGCGCTGATCACGTATTTGAAATAAGGTTTTTTGCGACAATCCCAAATTTTATGTCATAAGCCCCCTATATTCTTTGACTTAATCTCAAAACTGCACAAGGAAAATGACGCCCGAAAACTTAACTGCCAATTTATAAGCTTGACGTTTCGTTGTCGTTGCCGTTTCGCTGCCGGCCAAAGTCGGACGACGGCGTTTATAAATGGTTACATTAAACGCCATAAGTTTGACTTGCGAACGGAAAATGCAACAGCGGCGGGAACGGAACGTTAAGTTTATAAATTGACCTTAATTCGTTCAATTATTAAATTTTAGAGCGTTTTAAAAAATACATCCTTTAGACTATGTAAAAACATTTTTTAATAAAAAACTGTATATATATATATATATATATATATATATATAATATATATATATATATATATAAATATAATATATATATATATTTATATAATATATTATATATATATAATATAATAATAATAATATTTATATTTTATAAAAAATCAATTTATTTTATATAATATAAAAATTGCAATTTTAAATAATAATTTTTTTATATTATAACAAATCAAATTATTAAATTTTAGAGTTTTTTTTCAAATGTTTTTTATCTATAATTAAAGTTTTTTAAAAAATTACAATAATTTTTAAATTTTATATTTTTATTTATTATATATTTATTAAAAATTTTTATTATATAATATTATATATTTAAATATTTATATAAAAATATATATATATAATATATATATATAAAAATAAAAATATAAATATAATATAATAATTTATATATAAAAAAATATAAAAAAAAATTAAATAGCAATAATATTATTATTTATATTAATAATAATATAAATAATTATTATATATTATATATATATATAAAATCGAAAAAAGTCAAATTTAAAAAAAAGTATTATTCTTCTTCTAATCGAGTATTTAGAAAAGCTCCGCCGTCTCATGACGTCTTCGTTGGATAATATGAAACATCTATTCATATCATACTTTTCAAAATGTTCAATTTTGGTTTGTTCATTTTTTTAGATAAATGATAACAAAATCTAGGAATTGCTTTAAAAAATTCAATAAATCATTTACTTGATTAATTTGACTGTCCCTTAATTTAAACAAAGCCGCCTATGTTAAAAAGTAAATAATTGCATGTTTTCATGCTGTAAAATAAGTTTCGACTATATTATATTTTTAGAAAGCTCTCTTTTTTACATTAACAATGGGCCAGATCCCAGGATTTAAAAAAATTTGCTTTTTGAGTGTCAATAAAGAACAGAACTTGATGTTTTTACTTTAAATTGCTTTTAATTGAAATGTTGTAAATTATTTTACCGCTGATAACTCTTGTTTATACGTATTAACAGTGTTTGTTTAGAATAATAAAATCATAGAGGTTTATTCCACAGTCGTTCGAGCTATAAAAAATATTTCCAAGACAACATTTTCTTTTTGTGTAATAAAAGTTTATTTTTATTATGATTATTATGATATTTTATTGGTTTCCCAAATGGCCTTCGACGGAAGTCCTTTAGCCATAGATTATTTACAGTACGTTTTTATGACAATATTTACCAATAGTAAAAATTAAAGTAATATACAATTTGACTTGATATAGGGTTGCAGATATATAAAAATAAACATTAAAAGGGGTAATAAGCATTTAATTGTACAAACAAATTGTAAAAACATGTAGTAAGGTAATTGGTCTATAGTTTTGAGGTAATGTGTGGTCACTGTTAGCTTTAGGAATATTGATTATAGTACCGTCTTTCCAGATGTCTAGAAATATACAGTTATTTAAGCAGTACTTTATCACTTTAATGATAAATGTTTATGGCCTTTTAAATGAAAGTTTAACCCTATAGTCAAGGAAAATTTCTGGCACATTACTATACTTTTCACTATGGTTTTTACAAAAAAATTAAAAAGGAAAATTAAAACTTTTAATAAAGAATTTGGGGATTATTTTATGTATAATACTTTTTTCATATTCTTTTATAAAGAGCTTTCGAGTTCTAGTAGGCACCTAGTTCTTTAGCATAACGATTTACAAAAAAAAAACAGACAATTCACGTGTTTATAATTTTTAAAAACTTTATTTAGTATAACCTTTTTTGTATTTGCTCCTTTTAAAAATATTTTTTAATTATAAAATACTAACAGCCCATTTTTACTTGACAGAGTATCATGGGGAAAATTTTGCAACATAGGTTGGTCTGTGACACCTTTTTTATTTGTCGTCTTACCATTAGATGGCTGTTCTTGGTGTCGGTTGTAGCCACGTTGTAGTACATGTAACCTGTGGCTTTTCCCCTTCTTTAGTATCTATCTCTTTTGTTTTTCGGGGTTGATAAAATAATTCCTGAATAGAACACCTTCTGTATTTTAAAAGGTCTTTGATCAGTGCCATTTTATCTCAGAAACAACTAACTTTGGCCTTAGGGTGTGCCATAAATCTAAAAATAGGTTAGGCTTAAAGGCACATTCTTGTGTAATAATTTTAAAAACTGTGAGCCTAACAATTTTAAGGTATAGCTGGTAGCTAGCCTTAAAGTGACCACCCTGTATATGTTTTTTTAACAGCAAGGTACAATAAGATTCAACATCAATATCGCTTGACTGGAGAACAGGGTCCAGCACACAAAAAGATTTTCACAGTTACCCTAAAATTGGGTAAAGAGGAATATGAAGCTGAGGGGCCGAGTATCAAAAAGGCCCAGCACTCCGCAGCCGCTAAAGCATTGACCAAGACCGAATTCAAGCATCCACCACCGAAAACTATTATCAATAGGCCTGGCAACAGACAACCGATTCCTGGTATTGTCACCCCAACTGTAGAATTAAATGCTCTTGCCATGAAAAGAGGTGAAAGGGCTGTTTATGTGGTGGAGGGCGGAGCTCCACCACATCAGGTAAGGGTAAGCATATAGTTTTTTTTTTTTTTTATTATGTACTCTGATTATTTTACCACATTTATTTTATTTTTTGTTGTTTATTTACTTATTTTGTTTTAAAAATTTTAAAATAAGACTGCAGTTTTTTATTATTTTGTTAATTCAATTATTTGGTTTGGTTTTGTTATGATTATTAAAAGCCACATATATCAGTCGAAAAATAAAAAGTTGCTACATCACCAAAAAAAAAGGAAATTGTGAGTTGGTCTCTACAGTTCAAATTAAAATTCAAATCTGCTCATCTGCGGGTCCTAAGATAGCAGGAAAGAAATGGGCTTTAATATTGTATATCTTTGGTATGTGATCTCGTACAAGTTTACCAAGACTAAAAAGGAATTTTTAGTTGTATTTTTTTTTATAAATGTGGATGTAATTTAAATACATAGATACATGCATTAACAAAACTTTTGCAGTATGGCGAATATATTCAAAATGTTTCCTTAATTAGCTTCATCTCTGAATGATCTTTATATGACAAAACCACCAGTCCAAAAATTTCCTGTTTTTTCTGTCCATGTAAAATACGCCACATAGGCTAACTTCTGAAATAAATACAATGGCTAGAAGTCCCTGTTCACAGTTTTTTGAAGAGCCGTTTTATACATACAAAAATTATTACAAAAAAGAATGTCCTAAAATGCCGAAAATTTAAACAATTATTTTGTATTTTACACGTTAAGGAATTCAAACAAAATTTTTCGAAATAAATATACTGAACATGTTCTGTATTTTAACCAAGTAAAATACCCGAGAATCGACGCAGATATTGATTCCAAGTTGAGCAGCCGTCAAGGAAGCATTATAATTTTAGTTTTAAGATATTTGATTTTAGTAAATTCCGTTTTACATTTTATTTATTCCTATTTTAAAATGTGTATTTAAATTTAAGTTAGCTTTAATATAAGAGCCATTTATAATTTCTTTAGATAAGTAATAACGAGCATTTGTCAATTACGAATTAAAGGGTACGCATTATACATAAATCTGTTTACGAAAAACTCTAAAATATTTAAAAACGTTTTTATTAAGTCATTTGTAGCATATGCACGTTAATACAAAGAACATTAAAAATATTTTAATGTAATTAAATTAAGTACAAAAACGAAAAGCAACTTATATTAAAAACTAAATGTTGAATTATCTTTTTACAAAGTTTTAAAATGATGTCCATCATTTATTATTATTATTATTAAATTCTTTATTTAGCAAATATTTCATCTAATCAATAATTTGCATAGGCATATAAAATATGGTTAAATAGAATTACAATACCTTGCTTAGAGCTATCAAAACTAAAAATTGGGTAGTTACAGCCACATTAAACCAATTAAAAATGTAAGTAATAATCGTAAGAAAATAATAATTTTAAAAAAATTCAGCTTGACCTGGGCACTTTATTTCTTCTTGGACTTTCTGAAAATTTTCAGCTTGATCTGAACACTTTATTTTTTTTGGACTTTCTGGAAATTTTCATCTTTTTTTTGGCTGGTTTAAAAGTTTCGAGATGTATTTTCCAACTAGGAAAAGTTCCAATTGAGGTAATTTTGAATGTTGTTGGCAGCTAAATAAGTTTCTGATACTGTTGGTGAAAGAGGTGGTGTTTAAAATTCTCGTAGTGGAGCGGATGATTCGTCAAGAAATTCCATAATTGGTTTTGGTATCTCTCCGTTGAATTTGATATCTTCTTGGTTTAATAAATATATTTTGTAGAATTTGAATTAATTGTTTACCAGACATTTTTAAAACTTGTTAAAAGTTGTAATATATTATATATATATATATATATATATATATATATATATATATATATATATATATATATATATATATATATATATATATATATATATTATATGTTATTCGAATGATCTGAGAGTACGACTTGGTTGCATTTATATAAAACCCAGAGTCGAAGAAATGTACTCGTTTACCGAATAGTGAACTATCATATACAATTGTAAAAATGTATCCCGTTGTCCTGTCATGACCGGCTAGTGAACCAAGATCTAGCGTTGTAAAAATGTGTGTAAATGTAACTAGACAGAGGGCTATTCGCGAAAATTTAAAATATGAAAGCAAGTGTAGATAATATTTTAATGGTATTGACATCAATTTAAAAACAATTTTAATAATTAATTTAAATGTAACAAACAATTTTAATAATTGATTTAATACATCTATACTCCATTATGGGTTCATTATTTACTAAAAATGTATAGTTCCGCTCTATTTTCTTGAAACTAGATGCATATTTTTTTATACAAGTACTCGGCGAACGAACGGTCAACATAAAAGATGATTAAAATAATTTTATTTCAGTATGTCGTTTCACCTAAGGTTGTAATACATTGTAACAAGACATCTTAGCAAATTATATGATTTAAATGATGTGAGTTGTACACTGGTATACTATATTATTAATTAACAAATTAAGATGTTTATTACAAAAAAAAAAAACAATTTTGGTGGCCCTCCGGCGGTCCATCAATATTTGTCTTCCAATCTGGACAATTATAATGTATAAAACATGGAAGTTTCGTTTGCAAATAAAAGCTTGCTTTATAAGATGATGGTAATTTTGCCCAAATTTCTGGAAGTCCTAAAGAGTTTGCATATTTAATCGGTTATTCCAGTGGTAGTTTCTTTAGTTCTTCGATGAAAAAATCTGTCAAGTATTTTTCTTTATTGATATGACCTAGCATTAAATTTGCGAATGGGCAAGACATATTTTTTTATTTTTTACTAAGTTTAATACACTATACTCTTTCCCATCTGTAAATCAATGGGTGGATGTACATGACTCATTTGCTCTTTGTATAAATTTTACAAATTGTCCTATTCTTTCTCTCTTGTTCTAATAGTAAAAATCTCAGTCTTTCTTGATCCCTAAATCTTTCTTGCCACTTTGGGATAGGTTTGGTAATGGTTTTTTTAAAATTATTTTTTTTAATATATAATTCTTCGGGCATATAGCTTTGGGTGGGTTCAACTTCATCCCAGGAGTGGTCTATTGGCACTACATGAGTACATACTGATGTTTGTGGGTAATATATTTATCACCGCAATTAGCATGGAATATGGAATTTATAGGACTAAAATGGTGAATTGGTTGGGGATGAGTTTGTTGTAGGGGGATTGGTTTGTATTGGGGGGATGGAATGGATTGGACTCGTAGCTGTTCTTTACATGTAATAACTAACAATATTAGTTTAAAAATACATTATATCATAAAAATACATAAAATAAAAGTGAAAATCACCAAAAAATAAATAGCCTAATAAAATACAATAAAAATACACAAATTTTCAATGCACAAATGAATTCTGTTCTGATATGATCATTAGACGTTAATCAACATGTGTGGGGTTCAACAGTGAATGCCATTCTTATTTGTCCTTTAATTTTTTCGGGCATCGTAGGTGGTGTATCATGTACATAGTGTTTTTTGCTGGGCAGCTTTGTGGCTTTCTTGTCCTATCTATTTGTTATGATATCGCATTTCCAATTCATTGCGCACGTCGTATTGAAAATGCACTGAGGCATCATCCAGTTGTAGCTACATTCTTTCCCTTATATTTTGGGGCACAACTTGTAGAAACTCCGGCATAAGCAACATCTGCAGTTTGTCAAAATTTTTGAAACAACTTCTTTAATGACCGCCTATCTGGGTGGTTTCAATTGGGGTATTATTGAGCATAAACTCTTAATGTGAGTAAACAATTTTCTTTGCACTCTTTATTACTAATATCAAATCAACTCGTTCTTGTAGAGGATAATTTTACATTTTAAATTAGTAAAACTTTTTTTAAACCGAGTGAAATACTGGTAATCAACAAATGGTCGTTGTCATTTCCCTAAAGGAAATATTAATAGCTGCTATATCAAAGCCAACTTAAATTTAATTACACGTTTTAGAATGAGAATAATAAAAATGTATCGAAACGGAATTTACTAAAAAAGTACAAACGATAGGCAATCATACACCATCTGATAAATAAATTAATTTGCTATCATGTGGTGTAAAAAAGTACATGTTGTTTCATTTAAAATAACAAAGTTACCGGCGTTTGAATTTTTAAAAGTGAAACAACACTTTGTATAATATTTATACATATAATATGACAGACTGTACTTAATGCTGTACCAAATTCGTAGAGTTAATAGTTTTGAAATAAGATTAATTTAATTGCATCACTGCATTCTCAAATAAAGGAGGTGGGTAAAGATCGGCCCTTTTTCGCTCATCATATTCATGAAAAGTCAAAGTTTTAATTTAGGCCATTTTATTATATTTATAAGTTCAAGTATCTGTGTTTACATATACAATGAATTGGTAAAAAATCAGAATGGCAAGTACCTAAAAAACCTTTAAACTTGCCATTTTTTTAAATTTTTGCCATTTTTAAAATGTATATGATGCACTCTGTGCACCAACATAATTTTTTTAGCTTTAATATTACACTTAATAAGCTTGTAAACAAGCATTCATTTATTTTGGTAAGTTGAGTGCTTCATGAATTTTGTACGTGCCATTCTGATTTTTACCAATTCATTGTAGATGTAAATAAAAATTCTTAAACTTATTATAAATATAAAAAATGGCCTAAATTGAAACTTTGAACTTTCACAAATATGATGGGCGAAAAAAGCCAATCTTTGCCCACCTCCTTTAAATATCTTAAAAACTAATAAAATTAGACACTTGGTGCTAATGATAAACTTGGGTTCTTTGTTTGTAGAATCTAAAGTAGCCATGAAATATAAGGTATTCATTTAAAATAATATAACTTTGATGTCACACTTTTGGGATACCTTGTATAGTCTAAAATATTTTTATGCTTCGCCATATCCGACCTATATATGTTCCCCAATTTACTTTTTTTTATAAATAAAGCCCAAAAAAACAACCAACTGTTGCAACACCTAAAAGTAATAACTTTTATCTTATCTACATGAATGTGGCATAATTTAAGGAACACCAAACGATTATCTGTTTATAAATTTTCGACCTTTACAGGTTGTTATGCTAATCCATTGACAACTGTTTACAAAATTAACGTTTGTGCGCATGAGTATCAAATGACTATAGCAATAGTTGAAAAAAATATATATAAATATAAAACACAAATTAATGTATTATTACCTAAAACTTATAAACTGAAAACTTTTATTAAAATTTTGGAGATAACTTTTACCATAAATTTCACTATAATTCTCGTATGTGTAAAATGGCTCTAACACTTCATGGTTTCAAAAAGGTGATGAGCAAGTCTTGATACTGTTTTGGAGATTATTTTGTGTTTTTTAGTTTCATAAAAACTGATACGTGCACTGATATTTATAACCCGTTCTACGTGCCTGTTTTTCCCAAAAATTTTGTTATTCTAATCTTTGTTTTCTTAAAATTTTTCCCGAAGTTATCTTCGCATCCCTCTCGTTTACCTGTTCAAAGTTCGTCGCAGATGACCTAACGATTATATATTTTTCCTACTGTAACTTTCACGTGCTCCTGTAATACAAATTTAATTTTCGTAAATTTTCGTAGCCCTCGCACAATTGAGTCAAATTTAAGTGAAGAATACTTTCCGCAAATCGTTGAAAGTCAAGAAAATATAAGTTGTTTCAAGTAAGCTATTTCAAAAAAAAAATGTGGATCCGGTAGGTTATTTTTTATTTTTTTATTTTTGTTTGTCAAATAACAAGTCTTATTTTAGGGTTATATGAGTCAGCCAGGCTATTTTCCAAGACACAGTTTGAATTATCCACAGGCGCAACCCAGGTACGGCTATGACGGTCGCCGAAACATCAGGGGGCATTATCCCTATGACAACCGTTACTACGGGCAGTATCGACCAGGAGCCCCTCTTCACAACCAGGGTGATCCCTATACGGTCCGGTTACGTGTAGGAGATCGAGAGTATCCAGGTACTACTGGCTATGGTAATTTACCTTTTTTAGTGATGGGATAGATACTCAATTGGTGTTTAGGTTTAGGCTGTGTCTTATTGGAGTTTGTTTTCGATTTTTAATCGACCATAATTCGTGGATTTTTAATTTCCCAAAAGTGTCGTGAAAACCTAAATTATAAGTTTAATTAAAAAAAATATAAGTAGTAAATAAACCATGAACTTAACTATAATTTTTAACATGCTCAATAAATAAAGCGCGGTTGCTTGACAGATAAATAAAATGGCTCTAAACGTCACTTGTCATTGTCCGTCCTTTATAGATCATAAGGAAAAAAGGGTAAAAATATGTATAGGTTAAGTGAAAAACACATAATTAAATTATGTTTTAACATAGAACTTGGTTATAATATAAATATGTGTTACAACCCGCTACTTGACAATCTTGCACTTGTTGGACCAGAACTAATTGACAATCTGATTAACAGTATAAAATTTTAAATCATTGACATATAACAGATACTGACAAAATTTAAAAACACAATTTCATCGTTTATAAATAAAACAAATAAAATGGCAATCCTGGAACCATGCAGCTTAACAGACTGCCTTCGCGATGGCAGGTAAGAATTAATTAATTGCAAAAAGGTAGTATGCACTTTAAGACGTTTCAGTTTTAGCAACAGCAGTAAATCAAACGCCTTTGATAAGTCAGTGTAGGTTGTGTCCACTTGACAGCCGGGTTCCACACTATCGAGTAGAAAGTCCAGATATATCTCGTGATAGTTAGATCTTCCTTGAAAAAAAAACATTAAAATAAACCTAATATTATTTTTGAAAACGGTTTGATTATAAAAAATCATGGTTCACGTCTGCGCCGCTCTACCGATAAAATTTTAGCAACAGACTGACATTTAAGCAGTGAATTAAAGTTATAAATTTTTACCTTATTTATAGCGTCTGGTTTATTTGTTTTTCTTCTTTAGTTTTAATTGCGTTTAGAATTTTTAAATTTTTTTATTTGTTTGTGTTAAATGTCCTCTAAATGATCCATGTTTATAGTACTAACTTTAAATTAGGGAACATAGTATGATCTAAATCCGCGTGACCTATTTAAATTGTATTGTTTAAGTTACTTTTTCTTTTTTATTTATTAAAATTCAAAAAAAATATTTTTTATAAACGCAATTTTTTTTCAACTTAAAATTTTTATTTCTGCATTTTTTGGCGCAAATTTCCGTCTAAAATATTCTATTTCAGGCTTTAACAAAAATTTTTATAAGCCTCAGTTTTATGTACAGAGGAGGTAAATATATTTTTTGCTGCTCTACTAGAAGTTCACTAACCAGAACATTATTTATTGAAATAATGTTGGTTTTTGGCTCTGCTGTGCCTTCGCATTAAAAACAACAATATTTCGTGTAGTCACTCTGCAGTCCTGTAAGTAGAGCAACAACTTTAGACAGTTTCTTTTACCTAAATTACCTAAACAGTAATGTTTTGGTGGCAACACTTTAATTGTGTGTACTTTAGCGCGGTAAGCATCATTTAAAAACAAACCCACTAATAACTCAAACGGGTTTAAATCATTATTGTAATCAGCTGTGTGTATTGTCTTTCAACGTAGGCAAGTTGTTTTATCCCCATGTAGATCTTTGCAGTAATGTCGTTCGATGGTCAAAATTCAACTTCAATATGACACTGGTTCTGAACCCGAAACCAGCCGTATCTAAAATATCAAATAATTAATGCTCTATCCTCTTATATTAGCGTCAAACTCTTTAGGTCATGGTCCGACTGTTCAAGCTGCTCGGCATGATGCGGCTGCCAAAGCCATTGAACACATCAAGCAACTTGGAGGGATCGATATGTCAGAAGGTTCCAGCGGAAACGGGCAAATTTCTGAACAATCTACAGGCGTCTTATCGTCAGATGTAAACAGCGAGTTAAAGTCACCTATCTCCCTTGTTTACGAAATAGCACTGAAGAGGAACCTAAATGTTACCTTTGAAGTTTTAAGTGAAAAGGTAAGATTTAAGATGGCTCAGATTAATTAAGTTATTATAGTTTTTCTGTTATGAATAAAAAAAACAATCAGAACAGAATCCTTTTTTTTAAATTTTTAAAATTAAAAACCTTCGTTATTTTTTATTATCTAGGGGCCCCCACACATGAAAGTATTTGTAACTCAATGCAGAGTGGGTAATTTTATGGCCGAGGGTGAGGGTAACGGAAAGAAAATCTCGAAGAAGCGCGCGGCGGAAAAAATGCTCGAAGAGTTATCCAAGTTGCCTCCATTGCCAAACATGAATAACATATCTCAGCTAAAGCGCAAACGGGTGACAAACAAGAAAAAAACCAGAAATCTCATCAAGGTAGGGATATTATTTAAAGAATAAAACTTTTTTTTTAAGCAGATATATTAAAAAAAACTGTTGCTTATATTTTTAACATAGGTTTACTGTAGTATCTAATTTATTATTAATATTACACGTTTTTTATAATTATTAATATTTTATATAACAGAGAATGTCTACTTAATTGCATTTAAGGGCAGTGGCGTACACAGATATTCTTTCAGGGGGGAAGGAGTTTATAGTTTAAAAATCGTTTTTGGTTATTAAAATGTGAAAATGCTAAAAAATTGTTTAAGTTAATTCATATTCTTAAGTTTCTATTTCTTTTAAAAAATACAACTTTTAAAACTAAGCAGATTTTTTTGGGAAAGTAAATTTTACAATGATGCCAAGGGGGAATGACTCCCTTCTTCCCGTATGCACGCCACTTGTTTCAGGTTAGTGACAAAGCTCATTGATGTATATTTAAAATCCATTCGCCAGCATGTGTCATGTCATGGTTGTGTAATACAGAAAAAATATCAGGGAATTTTATTGATAATAATGCATAATGGGACGAATGGTTTTTTGTCTGCTGATAAAACAGTGCTCGCACGTTTTACGAATGGAATTCGCTATAAATTTTAATTGCAATTTACAACAGTTATAAAATTAATTTAATAGCACTGTTAAAATTATTATTAATATTAATGTATATATATTAGGCGAAATGCCCATTCAGTCAAATTACTAAAAAAATCGGATGACACTGACCTGATGGGTTCAAACTGACCCCGGATTTGGATTCAGCGACCCCAAAAACATGAAGATACCATGGTCAAGTCTTTCAGACCTTCAACTTTTTTTTATTTTGTGGGTCTGTGTTATACAAGTCTAACAATATCATAGAAGAAAATTATCCTCATATTCATAGGCTTACTAACTTTGGTCGAATGTGGACCATTTTTGTTTAGTTGTTTTTGCTTTTTCATTTTAAAATGAAAATAGACATATTATACGTAATCAATTTACTAAGAATAAGCAATTTAAAACCTATATATTCTAATGATTTTTCTGAACATTTTCCATTTTATTACCGTAACAGAGGGCCTATATCGTATTCTCAATTTCTAGATAAGATCTTACCATAGTAAAATAAAAAATTTTGAGACAATCTATACTCTGAAAGTCCTTGGTTAGTACAGTTTATAGAGCAAAATAGAAGTTGTTCTGGTAACTTAAATTTAACAGCAAACCGTACCATCTGTTAAAAAAGGTGCATAGAACTCAAACAAACCAAACTCCGTAAAAAAGTAAGCTTTTCTCTGGTTTATGTGAAAAAAAACTGTGAAAAATAGCCATATTTTTTTTAAGGTGAAAAATTTTAATTCAATTGTAATTTAATCGCGATACTGTCATTAAGGACTGTTGTAAAGAATCGAAAAACAAATAAAATAGTTTTTTGCTAATCCTTACTGGTGCATTTTTCGCAGAGTAAAGTCGGAAACCCCCTATAATTGACAACTTTTTACAAAATGACTAACTTGGACCCTTTTAAAGTTGGAAAGCTGATCTTCGGAAATATGATTATTTATAAACTGTTGTTGTTTAAACGGGATAAAAGCGGACGCTGTCAATCTGTGTTTTTTTTCAAAATCGCAGTTTAAATATTTTGCAGTGATGTTTTGGCCGATTAAGCGTATTAACCCTAGGTAAATATTTACCCCATAGGATTTTTGCTTTTAAACTCGTTCTGAAAGCAGTAATCTGACTTAGAGTACTCGATTTTTTTCGTTTTTTAATGCCCAAGAGAATGGTAAAGAGCAAATTCAATTTTATTAAGATTTAGTCGGTTAAAAATTGATTTAATTAGTTATAAGTATTGAAAAACAGTTACACCGTCATTTAACATTAAAAAATTATAACTATTTTTTGAAACAACCGCTTTTCAAATTTCCAACAGGATTTTAAACAGGACACATAAGGCTTTAAGAAAAAATATACCATCATGATGTTTCATTAAAAAAGTCTATATATTTGCGACTTTGAAAATTCAAACAAATTGAGAATCCGATCAATGGAAAAATTAACTAAATATCCATAAAATATTGGTTTTCAAGAATTTATTCTGTTTCACTCATGGGAAATATGAAAAAAAAAAGGGAAATTTAACAGATACAAAAAATATTCAAAAGTACAGTTACTATTTTACTTATTATTATTTATTTATCAATATTTACCTGGGGTAGACATCTACCCCGGTTTGTAGTTCTAGGGTTAACTGTAATTGTCCGATTTGAATGTAGTAACCGGTTATTAAATTTCATATTTTATTCTATAACTTTTATATCTTTGATTTCCATATTCCTTTGGCAAAAAGTGTAAAAAACGTCTTCGAACATTACGGTGAACCGTTCACGTTTAGAGTGGTGGGAGGTTAAAGCAAGCTAGGGGAAATGTATCGCGCCAGGCGTTTATATTTTTACGGCTTGTTTTGACCCCCCACTACCGTACTTCAATGTTCAAAGCTGTTTTTTACACTTTTCACCAAATTTATATCTCAATCGAAGATGCAAAAGTTGTAAAACAAAATGTAAAGTTTAATAATCCGTTTACTTAATTTAAATGGGCAACTTACAAGTAATAGGCCGAGTCGTCTGAAATATCACTGCAAAATATTTAAACGGCAATTAAAAAAAAAAAAAAACAAATCGGACAGCGTCCGCCTTTAGCTAGTTTAAACAATATTTTATAGATAAGCATTTTCCTGAAGTTCAGCTTTTTAACTTTAAAAGGAACCAAGTAATGAATTTTTTAAAAAGTTGGCAATTTAGCGTTTTTTTTTACTCTTTTCTGCGAAAAACGCACCAATACGGAATAGCAAAAAATCACACAGTCCTAGTGACAGTATGGCGATTAAATTACAATTATAATTACATTTTTTACTTTAAAAAAAGTCTATTTTTCAATTTTTTTCTTGTATAAAAGACAGAGAAAAGCTAACTTTTGTACGGGTTTTGTTTTTTTTTTAAGTTAAATTTCAATTACCAATCTTTTTATAAATTTTGCTTTGTATTTTCACAAAATCCAATATTCTTAACGCGTAATTGCAAGACATCTGAATATGTTTCTTAAATGATAATTTGCTGTAAAAAAAACAGTAGCAGTGGTACATTATTAATGTTGTTATTAAAATGGGGATGGCTTCCTAGCCATAAAAAATTGAATACAATTGCATTTGCTTGCATTTAACGGTAGCTTCTTATCTTTACACTAAAAGGTTAACAATTAACATAAAGTTAAAACTCCTCAATTACGGAACTATTCTTTATAGAACCAAATATTTTTAAATCGTCAGCATTTACGTCCGAGTTCTATAGTACATTAGTTCTGGTTAGCCTTTGTAGCTTGTCCTTAGAAAAAAAGTTTAGTATGTTTTTTTATAGGTTAATATGGATAAACCTTCGGAAATAACCGAAGAAATCAACCCGATATCGCGCTTGATTCAAATTCAGCAAGCTAACAAAGAGAGAGAACCTATTTATACGGTTTTGGAAGAGCGCGGTGCCGCACGACGCCGGGAATTTGTAATTGAAGCTTCTGTTAATGGACATTCTTGTACCGGTGTAGGCCCCAACAAAAAGGTAGACACTAATATAGGATTATTAAAAGGATCAAAATAAATTTCAGTGACGTTATTCTTGCTGAGACGGAATTTTCCCTTCAACATGTTTCCTTATCTTTTTAGGTGGCTAAACGTAACGCTGCAGACGCTCTTCTAACTGAACTAGGCTACACTCCCTGTTCTGCAAAGTCTCCACAACAAAAAAGTGAAAAGGAAGATCAAGCTGCTACCCAAAACGACAAGAACCGGAAAGTAACGTTTGTTGAAGAGAAACACGAGCCTCAGCCCACCCAAAATGTTGGAGGTAGTGGAGGCAGACAATTGGTACCAGGTGTTTTGCTGGTAACCGAGCAGAACGCCGGCTTTACCAAGCCCAAGAACGATAACATAGAGCCCCCGAAGCCTGTACAACCTGCACCTCTGAAAAATCCCCCGCCTGGAGTCCGTTCCAAGGATCAGCTTTTATATCTGGCTCAGTTAATGAATATTCAGGTTCATTTTTCTGATTTTCCAAAAGCAAATCACGAGATGTACTTGACCTTGGTGTCTTTAGGCACAAATCCGCCTCAGGTTTGTCATGGAGAGGGTCCCACCACGGAGGCATCCCATGAGAAAGCTGCTTTGGAGGCCCTTAAAGTCCTGTCTGAATTGGGTCTGGATATTGCGCCCAATAAGGACAACTCGCAAAATAAGGAGTAAAAAGATGTTTTGACACCTTTTTGGCGAGGCATTACTTAGCCGTATTTAGATCGCGCTTATAATGTTTCGACAGAAAGAATCCGGTAAAATGGTGGTAGTTTAATAAGCTTGTTTTACATGTTCAGTGCAGTGCTGGAGTTTATTAAGTTTGTCGTTAATTTTAGGATATTTAGTAGTTCAAATAGCATTAAATGCGACCTAACCTTGACTTTTTAGTATTAAAAGCGATATGTTTTAAAAAATGTGTCCAAAACAACCTGTATTTCCGCAAAGTATTTTTGAAACTCTGATACATTTTTTAGAAGCTCGACTAACAGAATCCCTAAGATGTTAAGTTTGAGATTATGTCGCAAATGATGCTATTTCTATAATCTGACCATTTGGATTTAAGAATAACGAAAGCAAAAACAACTGAACAAACATGTATCATATTGGTCCAAAAAGTCAGTAACCATGATTACAAACACAAATGACCAATGAAGAGACATTTTCTTTATTTGTTTCTGTGTATGTAATTCTTAAAATAAAAATGGCCAGATTTTAGGCATTATCTGACGGTGTGAAACAGGCTGCTACCGAACTTGTTAAATGTTATTACAATGTTATTTATTTAATTTAAATCTGAACTCTACGTAGGCTATACCAATGAATGTAGTTAGACTATTAAATAATCAATTTAATCTTTTAACTTGGTAAACAACCCACTTTTCCTGTTGTTTATTATGGAAGGGTAACTGGTTAAAAAAAATACGATTTATTTGCAAAATTATTCAGTGTCCTTTTACTTTTCATTGGTACAGAAATATTCAACTACTAGGAGTTCCATGTGGCCATGTCAAAAAATAAAAAAAAATCTTTAAAAATACAAAAGTCATATTATTCATATTACTTGAATAACTTAGAATTATTACTTAACCTCTTATTTATGTGATGTCATTTAACATATTTCGATTATATGAAATGATTTCATATATACATACATAATTCTAGTTATTGACGCTTCGGCACTTTGTACGTGTTAGTGCCCACCGAATTTCGTTTAAGTTAAGGGGCGACCGAAAACGAAATCGGACAGTAGTTCAGAATTGATTTTTTCCTCTGAAATTTTTTTATTCCTCATTGAATTTAGCATTCGTAGTTGCTACATTTTTTCTGACAGAACAGTTTAAATATAACGTCTCAGACAAAGGAATAAGTTTTTTCTAGATTCCAAGCATAATGTTTGAATAGAGCTGTAAAGAAGAAATACAATTTCTGTCGTTATATTCATATTTTATTATTTTTGTTTATAAAAGATACCTGTATGCTGTGCTGTCAGATAATCATCAACTTAGATATTTTTAAGCCTTTGTGACACGGTAACATTTCTGATAACATTTCTGTGCGCAGAAATAATAACAAAAATATTTGTCCGTTGCATACACATATTTTTGCGCTCAAATTTGATATCAAGTGTGTCAAATAATTTAGGACATGTCCTAATTTTTATCTTAAAAACGCGCGCAGATTTGCACAGAACACATATTTTGGTCTCACAGGAAGTAAGTATACCCTTAAAAATTGTAAAAAAGTTATTTCTAATGTGAAAAAGAGCTGTTTAAGTTTTAATATATATTTTTTGCTACTTCTAACTAGTCTTATAAATGTCTTGGTCCTGAGAATAGGGTTGTGCCTTAAAAACCAGTACGGCAAACACTCCTGTTTGTATAACAAAACTATACTATCATCAAACTTGCTAAAGTAATGGGTTTTTTTTCTGGTAAAAAATCAAGTTCCTAGAAATTACGTGAAAATGGGCCTGCGTGTGTAATATATTTTATGGAAAAAATGTTATCGTTGTAACCCTTAAGTGAAATTTCCGTTATTTTTAAGCTCAAATCTGCTAGCATTCTGCACGCAGATAAGTATGTTATCAAAAATGTAACCGTATCATACGAGCTTTAAAAGCAAATAAAAATGAAAAAATACATGACTATTGCAATTCTGATCTGCTGATTTCACCCGTTTGTAGATTGATTTCATTATTCTGAGGCCTTGTATGTAGGTTTTTCTTTTATTATTTCTTTATTATTAAAGTAGTGTTAAGAAGTTATTTAAACACTTCTATATGCATTTTTATTAATTGTTTTTATGTATTAAAGCGTTTTTAAAACACTTATATGTATTATGAAATATTTTTGATTTTATGTACATCCGCTGTGCAAGCTAACTTGCCTTATTTGAATTTGAAATCAATAAACATTATCTCACCTAACTTGTGTTTTATTTAGTCCTTAATGTCCTCATCATTTAAAAGTCGGCAAATATAACTTGGCAGGTGAAATTTATTTGAAGGGCAGTAGGGCTCCCCTCATTAGCAGCACGAACTCATTTCAAACTCTCGTTGCGCTGATCACTTCGTAGGTAACACTCCTAGACAATTTCTTTTTATATTTATCTAGCAAACTCAATTATTATAAGCAAAAATTAAATATTCATCAAAACATTTTTTACACCCAATTGGCCGATTCCCATTTAAGGGGTTTCACCCGTAAGGCATGAGTCGTCACCCGTCAGCTGACTGTTGGGTTTATTTCAAAGACACGGGTGAAACTTTATATCCATGCACATTTGTGTATGACAATCACTTTTTGTGCTGCCAGCAGTAAACTTATGCAGGAAATTTTGGCAAAAGTGCGTCACCCATGGAGGAAAATTAGAACCGATCCTAATTTGGCGGGTGAAAAGACATGAGTTTTAACCCTTACCCATGACTCACGGTGTAAATCTCAAAATTAAAAGCTTTTTCATCCAGGTTGATAAAACTCTTATAAGGAATGGTTGACCCTAGTAATATATCCTATGATTTTTGCACTATTTTATATATTTTATAATATATATATATATATATATATATATATATATATATATATATATATATATATATATATATACACTTTTTTATTTTCTTGGGCATAGTGGTTCTTGTTATTTTTATAAATTACCAAATTAAAAAAAGTTTTATTTCATTTTTGAATTTATTTACAAACGTTTCGGCTTGTTTGGCCTTTCTCAATGTCTACAACAAGTATAATTTATTTTTAAAATGTTTAATTTTTCGACACAATTTTTAAAATAGGATGTAGATGATTTTTTTAACAATTTAAAATTCATTCATTTATACTAGCTAAAACATACTAGATTTCTTTTGACTCACCCATAAGAGGATAATCCATTTAAAATAAAAACACGTATATATATATATATATATATATATATATATATATATATATATATATATATATATATATATATATATATATATATATATATATATATATATATATATATAAAATATATATATATATATATATATATATATATATATATATATATATATATATATATATATATATATATATATATATATATATATATATATATATACAGTAGTCTGTGAAGTAAGGACCCCTGTTTATTGCTTTAAATATTCAAATTGGAAAAAATGTTTTATACAAAATATTTTGGTTTTTGCTGCTGCTCTATCTTTTGCAAATAACGTTATGTATACAGAGTGTATCAAAAGTCCGTACAAGAGCAAAGTTCATTTTTTTAAATGACTTCCCATATTTTTGTTACATTTTTTGTTTTCTGCATAAATTCTAGATGTTTATTCAGCATGTCATATCCCTATATTTAACTGTTTACAGAGATATTCGCATTTAAATACAAATTTAGAAGGGAAAAATCCGCTTATTTTTAATGTTGTTTAACGTTTCTATGGTTTCAGCGGTTTTTGAGAGTTGCAATAGATTGTGGTTGTTTTTCCTAACACATCAGCAACATAAGAGTAAGATCTGCCATCTTCAATCAACGCTACGGCCCTAACCACATTAGTAGGAGTCATATCACTTCATGTTGCCAGGGTTTTAGCAATCAAAATTTTGAATCTGACTTTGCCTAACTTTGACAATATCCGATGACATAAACAAAACGGTAATACGAAATGGTGGCAATAGATTATCCCTGTATAGGTAACGGTAACACTGTCAGGAATAAAAGTTAATGCCATAACGATTTTAGACTTAATGGTCTCTATAACATATCAAAGAAGATTAAGGAAAATTCATTGACCTTTATAAAGTAGGCCAATGCACTATTTTTAACAACACCCTGTAGCGTCTTTTAAAATTTGAGGTATCCGAGTGAATAAAAAAAAGAAAATGCTCAGAAAGGATCAATCTTTATTTCGCTTTATCGAACGATATCGAATTTTATTCGTTCACTCTACAGAGTATCCCAAAAATTGACAAAAAACATTACTTTCTTTTTTTGCCTGTATATGACGTAAGACCAATTGTTTAAATCAGCAATACCTCTAACACGTATTCTTAAAGAACCAGGCTACACAATTTAACAAAAAAAAGTCAAAATCGAGTGAAGGGTTCAGAAAATTAAAGTCAAACTTAGTGTAATTTACCCGTTCCCCTAATTATGCCGGTGTGTGTATATATATGTATATATATATATATATATATATATATATATATATATATATATATATATATATATATATATATATATATATATATATATATATATATTAGACTTGAAAATCGTTACTAGGTGTAAGTTTGTTATTGTTATTTATTTTATTATTAATTAATTATTTTTATTATTAATGTAGCAACGATTCGATACTTTATAATTTGTGTGTGTGGGACAATAAAGTTTATTTGATTGTTTATTTTATTTATAAATACCTCGGCTAATACTTACTATTTTTATCTCTAGAGCTCTATCCCTTTGAGTTCTGGCAAATTATTTTTAATTTTCTAAATTTTTTTTTTAACTTGGATAAATCAAAGCCCTATTGAAAAAAAAATTTTTTATTTATTACTTAAAATAAAAAAAAATTTAAAATAAATTTAAAAAATTTTTATACTTTTTTTTTAAAAATTTTAATAATTTTTTTAAAATTTAAAATTTTAAAATTTAACAAGGGAGTTTACTAAAAAAAAATTCCCCCTTTTTTAAAACTAACTATTGAATGGAATACGCTAAAAAAATTCTATCAAATGGAAAACGCTGGTAAAAAAGTTCCAAAAGTTTTTTTTAAAAGTTCAAGTCATTGCCCTTTCAAAACTTAATTTAAAAATATTTTTTTTCCTGTGAATTTGTTGAAAAAAAAAGGGTATAAAAAAGAATTTTTTTTTTCTTGCCCCGGATTTATATTATGATTACCCAAAATTTTCTAATTTATTGGAACCGGAACATGAGTTTGGTGGGTTATGAAAAATTTTCCCCAAATTTTTTTTGTTTTTTTCCTTTTTTTGGAAATTGCGTTTTTTTTTTAAATTTGTATTTGTTTATTTTATTATTTATTATTAAATTTTTTAAAATATTTCCCCTTTAAAAACTTTAAAATTTCTTTTTTTTTACAATTTTTTTTTGTTTTTTTTTTTTCAAAAGTAGGGTTAATTTTCCCCCTTTTTTTTTTTTTTTTTCCCCCGGGGCAGGGCTACAGAAGGGAAAAATGCAATCCCTTGTTTTCGGGGTGTTTGCTATTTATACCCTGAAAAAAAAAATATTTTTAAAATTTCCAGAACCAGGCTCTGAAAAAATTAAAATAAAAAAAAATGGATTTGGTCTTTAATTTTTTTTAATTTTTGGGTAAAATTTTTTTTTTTTTATTATATCTTAGCTGTCCCAATATCCCAAAATTTTCCCCTTTTTGGGCTTTGGTTTTTAAAAGTATATGTTTTAAATCCCCAACGTTTTTAATTGTTAATTTTCATATGAGTCATTAATGTCAAAATTTTGATCCCCTTTTTTTTTTATTTTCCATTCCCCTTTCCCTTTTTTTTTAAAAATTTCTTTAAAATTTTAAATTTAAAATAATATTTTCCAACTTTTTTATAAATTTTTTAAAAGGTTTTTGTTTTAAATTTGGTGAAATGGTTTTTTGCCTTGTCATGGGACAAGGGATTGTTCATCTTTCTTTCAAAGTCCATTTTTACCCAAATCTAATTTTTTTTTGAATGTCTTTTTTAAATTTTTTTATTTTAGAGTTTATTTTCACGTTTTTTTGTAATTGGGGGGTTTTTCCCCTTTCGCGCCTTGAACTTTTTTTAAAACATGTCGCACTGTCACTTTTTGTTGAAACAATTTTTTTATGGGTTTTTTTTCCCTTTTTAATCCTTCCATTTGACAAAATTTTTTTAAAACCCTTAAAAAAATTTTTCCAAATTTTTCTTTTTTAAAACTTATCATACTTAATATTTTAAAGATATTAAAGAAAATGCCAATTAATATTTTACCTTTGTGTAAAAAATTTTTTATGTTTTTTACCAAACTTATCCTTTCTCGTAAATTTTTTTTTTCCTTTATTTTTTTAAAATGTCTATATTTTTTTTTCATATATTTTGATTGAAAAAATTTTTTTTTTGAAATTTGGGGTTTTTTTTCCCTTTTGGCCCCCAAAACCCGAAATATCAACTTTTTCCCAAGACATTTTTTTGCAAATTTTTTTTTTTTTTTTTTTGTTTTTCCCATAAATTTTATCTTTTTTTCATATTTACAAAAAAAATTGGTTATTTTATACAATTTTCCCCCCTTTTTTCTTATGAAAATAGATTTTT